>JAVANC010000012.1:35360224-35434349 GCA_033319125.1 Parnassius glacialis | reverse complement strand
TTTCATTCTCATTTCATTCTCTATTCATCTGTACAGCTGCCCATAGAACCTCTCAATATCCCTCATAATCTCAGGTGTCCCGGAAACGACGCTGCCACACTCGTCTTCAACTTCGACAGTTGGCTCTTTCTGGCAGACAGATATCTAGAAAAGATAAAGACAAAGACACCTCCTTGGGACTGATGGTCGCCCTCCCGGTGATAGAACAAGTTACCGAATTCAAAGAATTACCATGTCCCCTCCCCCTCTCTTCGGATCTCAGATATTCCTATAATATTCCAGCGGAACTTGTCTTTCTCTTCTTCCAGCTCCAGGATTTTTGGTCAGGGTGCGTGCGTTATATGTGGCCAAGTCGAGTGGTCTTAGGTGGCAACCAAACCTCTACCGGAGATTCTTACCCCCCCCCCCCCCCCCCCGTTACCATGGTCTCCATCGTAGTCAGGAATAGCGGGGCCGCCAGGGACATGGGGTACGTTTATTAGTGGCATTGCTCAGGAGGGGTATACTGCCTTTGTTGCCATGCTTGGCTAGCAGGTTGACAATGATTAAACTTCACACTGTTTGAAATAAACAATGAATTAGGATGACTCTAAATTTCGAGTTACCCTCTTTTTCTACTTATAATTCAATGTGTTTTGTTCTGATCTGATTTTAAACTGTTATTTCTGTGTGCTGCTTTTGTTTTTTATGTTCGATGACAAAAACCGGATAACATTTTAGTAGAAACGAGGCATTCCATCTTAGTCCTCAGGGGTCAGGGTGACAAGGCATTTACATTTTATTTCTTCATAGAGGATAAATATAATTGTGTTTAGTTGCAGCAACCAGGGGGACTGTGTGTTCCTTACTGAACAATAACTACAATAAAAGATACAATGAATGAAATATATACAAAGTACAAACCCAGAACGCACTTGCAAACAATAGCCTTTCTTTCAAAAGGGTGCTCAGAATTAAGAATTTTTCTTTTAAAGGGCTTTAGGGCGCAACGTCAACAAGTCCTTGACCAATACAATACCGTAGATTTAAAAAAAAATCCTAGACTTTTAAACAATGTTTATGTCCTTAAAAGGAACTCTTCGTTGAAGTAATTCATTTGTTAAATAAATATGCAGTTGTTATAAATCGCAAACTTTATTACAAAACATGTAATAAAAAATTATGGAACATGTAAAGTTAAAGTAACAGGGTTAGAACAAGTAAAGTAAATAACAAAAACTTAATACACGCGATAAAATCTGTAAAAACTAGTTCCATTTTAATATCGCGTAAAGTAATTTACGTGGTAAGCCATGGTGCAGCTATATTAGTAGTATAGTTGTAGCACGAATGGGGATATACGTGATATATGGGGATAAACTCGACCAGTGGAAGGACTACACTCTCACAGAATACAAGCGTAAAATAGCAAACACTGATGTGTTTCTTATTGTGAGTGTAGAGAACCGGTGACCCTTTTTACTGGAAAAGAGGCATTCCATCTTTGTCCTCACGGGTGACAAAGCATCTTCATTTTGGATATTTATTTATATTTTTATTGGATACTTATCGAGGATAGATGTAGATGTCTATGGTTCACAGCAACCACTTACCATCAGGTGGGCTATGTGCTCATTTGTTACCGTATCCTATAAAAAAAACATAATAAAATCCTGAATCATAAGAATGTTATTCGGTACTTCATATATTGGAAAGCGTTTTATTTATTTATAACTTTGTTTATTTTAGGGGAAATTGTATTTATTTTTAACGTTACGTACGTAAAATCCACACTGCAGATTATATTATGGCTGCAGCGTTAATAGGTAGGCTTGACCGAAGAAGGTCTACTCTCAGAGAATAACAACGTAAATAGCAGTTAAAGGCTGCTGGTGGCGATGAAAATAATATTATCGACTGCCAATATTATCCCGTGGGATATCATAAGAGGCGACACACAGTGAAACAAATCAGGAGATGGGCAGCAGTATCTTCCTAATAACGTCTAAAATAAAAAATTGCGGTTGCAATCGTGGCAACTACGGCAAACCCCCCCCCCCCCCTATGGAGAACTCTATGGGGGAGGCCTAGTTCAGCAGTGGACCTTAATAAGCTGTAACGGTAAACGTGTTTCGTATGGTGAGTGTATGGTGTATTAGAAAACCGGAGACCCTTTAGTAACGAAGTATCCTATCCTCTTTAAGGTCAACAATTCATCTAAATTTTAATCATTAGTTGAAAAAATATGTCGGTATTTATGTGCCATAGCATCAGCTAGAGAGTGTGTATTAGTTTATCACCCTTTTTTATAAAAAATAAAGAAATAAGTGGATTTGAAATAATAAAAATATCAAAAACTGAACGTAGCCGTGCTCAACTATGACATTGGATCGTCAGAACGGCCTTATTTCTTCAAATTAAATGCACACAATATATCTGTACACAATAATATACGAATTTATTACTTTAAAGTTAGTGATTTTTTAATTAGTTAGCTTTTAATAAATTGTCATTTATCAGCATGAGTAGCTGTTAGAACACAAAGCTGATTTCTAGCGATGATCAAAACACACGTCTCAATCTCATCAACATCACTATGCTATGTGTGGAATAAGTAGTAGGACTTCTTTTCTGCCTTGAAGTCCGTTGGAGTAGGTACTACCAACTTCTTACTTATTTCAGCCGCCAAATAGCATTTTCTGGGCTGTTATGTTCTCGACTAAAGGGTTTGAGAGGTTACGATGCATTGCATATTTGTTTAAAATTACCTACATGTCCTGGATTGCACTAACTACTAACCGTCATGTGGACTGTAATTTCGAATGTCAGTTTATTAAAACAAAAGAACTGCAATGCACTGCTGGGTATTAGTATTTTTAACTACAAATATGTCATTGCTTGACTACTGTCCCACATGACTGTGATGAAGTAGTCGAAGACAGTAAGATACCATTCGAACCAGCGGCCCCACAGCAATGTAGCCAAATACATAATACGAGCCAAATAAAACTCAACTGGTTTCGAATCCAATACATAAAACACAATAATCATGTTAACATTAAGGCTACTGTTGATAGAGTTTATTCCATTCTCAATTAGTTCTTCGCTTTTAGTATGATAATTATGTACAACAAGTTTGCGTTGCAGTTATACTGATGTAATTAAACAAATTCGCTAAACAGTCAGAGCCAGTATTTGAGTTGCCTATTAATTTGTAACATCAATTTGCATTCCTTTAAACAAATAACTATTATACTGAGCTTGAATTTCAGTTATTATATAACGAATTATCAACAACATGATTTTTTAAACCATTTTGTATTTATCGCATTATTCGCCCACTTTCAAGTTCCTAAAGTCACATCCTACGTTTATAAAAAAAGGTGTACGTGTAGGTTTTTCTTTTATATGTTCATCATATTGAACTTTTAGTCTCAATTATTTTTTCGCAATAAATAATATCGACTCCACAACACATAATAACATAAAGAATCTTTAAATATGTTTCTGGTAAATTCAAATTCCAAGCAGGTTTCTGACTTATATCCGTTTCGTGAATACAAGAAAGTTGACAGTTTACATAAAAAATTGTTTTAATATACAATATGTTGAAAAAAACCTCTTTGAACCGAAAGGGAAACATAGGTAGGTACTGTAATGACGTTATTGAAAAAATTAAAACATCATATTATAATTGAAGTTAAAATTACACCTTTTTATATCATGTTATGAATCATTTTATATATTGTAAATAAAGCTAGTTTTTACGGATTTTATCGTGTATATTAACTTATTTTCTATTCTTTATTAGGTAGCCGTGGTTAACTATGACATTGGAACGTCGAAACACCTCAGTACCGTGGCCATGAGTACTATGAAGTGCTCGTAACGTATGAAATATAAAATAAGTTAATAAACGCAATAGAATACGTAAATAATACTTTTATTTAAATAAGTAGTGTTCGCGTAAATATAAGAAATGCAGCGGCCTGAGAGTACAGTACAACAATAGTTTCAGGGTACTGTTGGGGTAGCCTCGCTTTTGTAACGTATCGGAGATGTTCGCTATATGATACCGTATGATCACTGATGGTTTCCATGCAATTATACGTAAGCGGATAAGCATTCCTGATGATGCGATAAAGATGTAGCGATTATTTATATATATATATATATATATATATATATATATTTATATATATATATATATATATATATATATATATATATATATATATATATATATATATATATATATATATATAATTGTATCTGCCACAAAGTCTCATCACTTCATGAGTTATTTGAATAAATTAAATATATTGGTAAATCCAATTGGGCATACCTTAAGCGCATTAAAAAAAATACGTATAACATGATTATACGGAATTATTAAAGTAGTTTAAATACATTTCGACAGCACTATCGGCTTCAACACCCTCGAAAACCATGAAAATGACACCCATGATGAAAAAATTGATACCTATTGCAGCCGCCATCTTGGATTTACATTTCGACAGCACTATCGGCTTCAACACTCTTGAAAACCATGAAAATGACACCCGAGATGAAAAAATTGGTACCTACTTCAGGCGCCATTTTGGATTTACATTTCGACAGCACTATCGGATTCAAAACCCTCGAAAACCATGAAAATGACACCCAAGATGAAAAACTTGATATCTATTGCAGCTGCCACCTTGGATTTACATTTCGACAGCACTATCGGCATCAGCACCCCCGAAAACCATGAAAATGACACCAAAAGTGAAAAAATTTATATCTTTTGCAGCCGCCATCTTGGATTTACATTTCGATAGCACTATCGGCTTCAACACCCTCGGAAACCATGAAAATGACACCCATGATGAAAAAATTGATACCTACTTCAGCCGCCATCTTGGATTTGTATTTCGACAGCACTATCGGCTTCAACACCCTCGAAACCCATGAAAATAACACCCATGATGAAAAAATTGATACCCATTGCAGCCGCCACCTTGGATTTACATTTCGACATCCCTATCGGCTTCAACTCTCTCGAAAACCATGAAAATGACACCCATGATGAAAAAATTGATACCTATTGCAGCCGCCATTTTGGATTTACATTTCGACAGCACTATCGGTTTCAACACCCTCGAAAACCATGAAAATGACACCCAAGATGAAAAAATTGATATATTTTGCAGCCGCCATCTTGGATTTACATTTTGACAGCACTATCGGCTTCAACACCCTCGAAAACCATGAAAATGACATCCATGATGAATAAATTGGTACCTAATTCAGCCGCCATCTTGGATTTACATTTCGACAGCACTATCAGCTTCAACACCCTCGAAAACCATGAAAATGACACCTATGATGAAAAATTTTATACCTATTGCAATCTCCACCTTGGATTTACATTTCGACAGCACTATCGGCTTCAGCACCCTCGAAAGCCATGAAAATGACACCATGATGAAAAAATTGATACTTATTGCGACCGTCATCTTGGATTTACATTTCGACAACCCTATCGGTTTCAACACCCTCGAAAACCATGAAAATGTCACCCATGACAAAAAAAAATATACTACTTACTTTTAGTACGTGATACTATTATTTATTCTGTGCTTTTAAATATTGTAATAAAAAAATCTCTTATTATTATTATAATCAAGTATTTAAGAAATTTGGTTATTCGAATATTGTGTATTTGTACAGCGATCTTTTGAGCCGCTAGAAACAACCGGAACAATGTCCACTCACGACGGCGACTGAAGCCGAACTAAACTTAATACAAAGGTACTCTGTGAACTAAACTACTCTGTGGCTGTAGATCCCCATTTACAGAAACAATTTATATACGAGGCAACGAAATCAACGAAAATTTCGCCATTTTGGAGCCGAAAAAAATTAATTATAGCTAAACAAAACAAAATTACACTGCCATTTACATTCAGTGGCTTCCCACATGGTAGATGAAGAGATTAAAAAATAGATTGAGTTAAACAATTGATATTTTCAAAAGTTATAGTGTTTACAAGCCACAGGGACATGATAAATCCACACCATAAGCCACTAAAACCCTTTTTTTTATTTAAAAATAGCAATTAATCAATTTAAAAAAATTATTAATAAGTTCAACAATCATTTATCTTTCTAACAATGTGCTTTTTATATCATTTATATGTATAATATGATTGCTAGATACGATTTTATTCGATAAAATGTTGGAATTTTAATTTTTAGGCGATAGTAGAACATTACCTTGCGCTTTCGCTTAAGGTATGCAATAAATAAATACATACCATACGTTTGCTCAAACCTTCATTGCATTCCTTAATTACACTCACATTAGTCACGCATTAATCAGAATTGGGCCCAGAAAGAATACCATCTTATTATTTAGATTATTAAACTTTCTCTTTAGAAAATAATATTCAACCACTTGTAAGTTATCATCAACTAGTTAATACAACATATGCATGTTACAATTTTGACCACTAAATTATCTAACACGTCTTTCTGACTTTTCCTATTACCATTTCATAAATTCGAAGGAACACGAATCTCTTTATAAATAGCTAGCCTCACTAGCTTTCGTAGGAATAGATGGTAATATCAGGGAAGCTCTCATATAATACTAGCATAAAGGGGCAGTTGTTTTGTTTCAGGAGTGACAGGTACGGGGGCCTTCTTACTGATAACGAGGTAGTACTTTTCAGTACTCAGGTGTCACTATGAATAATATATTATGTGTCTATAGGCCAAATGTAAAGTAAGTTTTAAGAACACATATGGTTACTTGACAGTGACTTTTTTGCAATTACTCAGTTGATGGATTTCTCACACTCAGCGCATATCATAAATAATATATGTTTATACTGAGTTACAGACTTGGAAACCAGTAACATCTGTTAATATAATTTTATCACGTAAGTGCTTGGTAAGCACCGGGAAATGATATTAATATCCGAAAGCCTCGTAACTGCCCACGCCTCGAGCGATTAGCAGTTCATATTACAATTTATACGAAAATGAAGTTACGAAAATAATAGTGACTGGGATTTGGTTCGCTTTTACTTTGGTGTAAATATTGTTCTTGTTATTTATGGTAATTATATATTGTTTCCAATTTTCCTCTATTTCTCTTATTTGCCTCAGAGGTAATCTATTTTTACTGAGAAAATGTTCTTAAAATTATTTGTTCAAATAAGTATTTTTATGCTGCATAGGAAATCTCTTTTTTCTTCTTCAGATACCTCCTCGGAGATACCTTCTAAGAAATGAGAAGGTATCTGAAGAAAGTGCTCAGCCTTGGGATGTATTTGATATTTTATTATGCCCAAATTATTAACAGAATTTTAGCAAATAACAGACAGGTTCTATGATTCGATCTATTAAACGGAGAATTTTTTTCGTAGATAGAAGGTTTTATGGAAGGAATAACTTTTGCTTGTTCCTTTTCTGTAAGTAGTGGTAATGGTTAATTTTAATGGCTATATTTAAAGATTGTTTGGGCTATTAAAATGGGGGCTTGTATTTATCTAAAAGAAAAACGTACAGTGTCAAATACAGTGTTTTACAAATGTTTTTTCTAAGCAATTTAAAAGTTTCCAGTAGACTGTTAGCGCTACATCTTAATTGCGCCATCAGGAATCCTATCGTATAATTGCATGAAAGTCATCCGTGATCATACGGTATCATGTAGATCATCTCCGATACATTACAAAAGCGAGACAGCCCCAATAGTGCCCTAAAACTATTGTTGTCCTGTCCTCTCAGGCCGCTGCATTTCTTATATTTACGCAAACACTTACACATATAAATAAAACTATTCTTTACGTATTCTATCGAGTGTATTAACTTATTTTATATTTCATACGTTACGAGCACTTCATACTGAAAATTTCGGGAATCAAGGAAGTGACACAACATTACTATTTAAAAATGTATTTATTGCTTTTAAAAAGTATTCTCCGCGAAATTTGACACATTTTTCCATACGATGGAACCAATCATTAAAGCAACCATTCCATTCGGAAGTTGGGGTCTCCAAATTGGCCGTTTTTTAGGCGTCCACAGCTTTTCAGGTGATGAAAATCTCTGTCCACGCAATTTATTCTTTATTTTAGGGAAAGTATAGAAATCATTAGGGCTTAGGTCGGGGGTGTACGGCGGATGGTCTAATAATTCTATGTTTTCTTGTT
The DNA here is from genome assembly GCA_033319125.1 of Parnassius glacialis. Classification (NCBI taxonomy): domain Eukaryota; kingdom Metazoa; phylum Arthropoda; class Insecta; order Lepidoptera; family Papilionidae; genus Parnassius; species Parnassius glacialis. The sequence continues at coordinate 35,426,169 of JAVANC010000012.1, read as the reverse complement.
CTAAAATATCTTTTGTTCTGTAAGCGGTGTGAGAACTCGCATTGTTGTGAGGGAGGATGATGCGGCGGTTGCAGTTCTCTTTACGGAGTTCAAAAACGACCTGTTGCAAACAAATGCTAGCATACCATTCTACATTAACCGTTCTTTGTCCCTCAAGAGGACTGGTCGTAGTATGGCCGGTTTTGGAGACAAACGTGGCCACCATTTTTTTATGCAACACTCCGTGAACGAACAAGTTTTGTTGGCTTGAACTCATTTTCGAACACCTAAACTCGTGACTCGTTTTTTGTTTCGAGTTCGTACGCATATATTCAGGATTCGTTACCTGATACGATGTTGTATACAGCATTTGAGGTTCCTACGTGGAATCTTTCGAGAGTTCTGACGCACCAAGTAACGCGAGCCGCTTTTTGCTCTTCACAGAGCGAATGCAGTATCCATCGGAAAAACATTTTTTTTACACCTAATTGTTCATGCAATATTATTTGTATTTGACTCATGCCAATGTCCAAAGTTGCCTGAATTTTGCGGTATGTCACATGTCGATCTTCCTCAATCAGCTTACGCACAGCATCGACGGTTTCTTGGGTGACTGCAGTTTTTGGACGACCTTGACGGGTATCATCACTGAGCTTGACACGTCCACGTTGAAATTCAGCAAACCAGCGATAAATTGTGGTTTTGGATGGAGCTTCATCACTAAATGCAGAAATCATCCGGTCAACACACTGTTATTGTGTTAAACCACTTCGAAAGTCATAATAAATCATCGCTCTTGAATTTTCTCTAGTCAATTCCATTTTCTCAACGACTAAACAAGTTTGACAAAACCTTGTGACAAGACCGAGAATCTCTTTTGAAATAAATAAATGGTATTCGATGTTTAAAACCAAAGAGTTTTCAATTAAAAATATTTTAATATGACAGGAACAGTGGAAATATTCCATTCCCGATACTTTAAGTGCAGCCTATGTAGTACTCATGGCCACGGAGGGGACTGAGGTGTTCGACGTTCCAATGTCTTAGTTAATCACGGCTACCTAATAGAGAATAGAAAATAAGTCAATATACGCGATAAAAGACGTAAAGAATAGTTATATATAAATAGTTATATTCAAACAGTAGAAGAGCCACGCGGCAGCTTTTGCTGTCGCACGGATGGGCCGGCTCGAACAGGAGTGGTACCACGACCTCACAGAATACCAGCGTGAAATAAAGGTTTACCTCTGCGTTTCGCTTGGTGAGTGCAGGTGGCTGGAGGCCCTTTGTACTGGAAATGAGGCATTCCATCTTAGTCCTCACGGGTGACAACGCATCTGCATTTTGATTCGAAAACGAGGATAGATATAGATGTCTATGGGCCGTAGCAACCACTTACCATCAGGTGGACTGTGTGCTCGTTAGTCACCCTTATCCTATAAAAAAATGTGTAGTGTTCGCGTAATAACTCATGGAGTGATGAGATTTTATGGCAGATATATATATATATATATATATATATATATATATATATATATGATATACAAACAGTATACAAAATCTTTAAATATAGTGTATTTAAATATTTTTTTTAATTTATATATATATATAAACAAAGCAGGTTTTAAATAAATACATATTAAATTTGCAATTAATGAAACATCGAAAGATACCAAATATATACCATTAACATTCTTAGCGCATCGTTAAAAAAACAATGTACCATTTTTTTAAAACGGTCAGTACTTGGCGCTCTTCTTACGTTTTCGAGCAAGGAGTTCCAGAGTAGTAGTGTATGTATGCCTGTACCCCTAAGCAACTGCGTAGGACATAATTAGTTCTCGTTGTTCTGTAATTAAACATTGTTTAAACAGTGGTAGAGCTACGCGGCAGCTTTTGCTGTCGCACGGATGGGCGACAGCAAAATAACCGGGGTGGTACCACGACCTCACAGAAAACCAGCGTGAAGTAGAGGTTTACCTCTGCGTTTCGCTTAGTGAGTGCAGGTGGCCGGAGGTGCTTTTTACTGGAAATGAGGCATTCCATCTTAGTCCTCACGGGTGACAACGCATCTGCATTTTGATTCGCAAACGAGGATAGATGTAGATGTCTATGGGCCGCAGCAACCACTTACCATCAGGTGGACTGTGTGCTCGTTTGTCACCCTTATCCTATAAAATATATATATATATATATATATATATATATATATATATAATGGCCGTGTAGGCGGAAACACAGGTTCCCTCTCTTCTTCTATGCCCGATGAGACAGTAATTGCAATTCAACATGATGACATATTTTTTTAGTGTACTTAGTTATGGTAGTGACAACAAAAATACTAACAAAAATATGTAAATATAATACGGGAAGTAGAGGAAGTCAAATCCTTATTCAACCGGAAAGGCTATTTCCAGCATTTACTTTATTGCCGTGAACTTTTACAGGCTGTTAAAGCAAAAGAAAAGATAAAACTTCTTTTTTACTTAAAAAATAATCATTTAAATCGGCACAGCCGTTTCCGAGAAACTGGTGAACATACTTAAAAAAAACATACGCATTGAATATAGAACCTTTTTGTTTTTAAAACTCGATCATTTTGGATTATTATTAGGAAGTTGCTGCTGCATATCTCCTGTTTCATTTGGCTCTTAATGTGTAAGCAACAGACTATTACGATATCCATGGGACGATATAGGTTAGTGAATTCTCTTACGACACCTCTACATGACAAAAGGTGTAAAATAAGTATTTAAAATAATAAAAGAACACTTCAAAAACGCAGACATATTTTTTGTTTTTAAAAGAAAACACCATTTACTCTACGTTCCTTAACATTTTCTTAAAGAAAACTTTTTTAGTAAAGCGTGATTCATTTACTTGTAAGACAGGGCAAGATTTCCCATAGGGTAACATGGGTTAGGTTATGCACTGGACTTCGTTCGCGTGTACCTCGAAAGTTTAATAAACAGAAAGCTTTTATTTGAGAAACAAACTATAAAAGTATATTTAATGTTGTGTCTTGCGACATTGGGAGTATTTTTATTACACGAAAAAACAGAGTATTCTAAAATACTCGTATATATTTTGTCTAATATTTCCGAATATTTAACTTGAATTTTGAAAAAAAAAATGTGTTTTGTGGCATTCCTTGAGGTCCTATGTTCAGCTTGCAAGGGTTTTCTTCCATTACAGCCTATTAAAGTCTAACATAGGCCTCCCACATGGATTGCCTCATAAGAGGGTATTTGCCATAGTTGCCACGCTTGGCAGGCGGGTTGGCAACCACGGTTTTTTATTTTATGTCGTTATTAGGAAGACCCTGCTGCACATCTCCTGATTTGTTTCCCTTCTGTCGCCTTTTACGACACCCACGGGATGATATAGGGTAGTGGACATATTCTTACACCGCCACTACCTTGAAGTTGTTAGGGTTTGTAATGATAATTAACATCATAATGCCAAAAGATTCTTTATCTTATATCAAATGCACAAATGCAGAGTATTCATTGGTGCGTGCGGCGTAGCAGTTTTACAAGAATCGAAGTCCCATTAGGCAGCGTATTATGACTGCGTCATGAATGGATTAGCTCGGCCTGGGAAGGAACAAAAATATTTGTTATACGTAAGAGTGATTTGTGTACGACCACGAGTAAGGAAAACAGAAGATATTTATTAAAATAAACGAGATATTTCATTTTTGTCCTCAAGGGTGACAATGTATTTGACTCTTAATTGAGGGTAGATGTAGGTGTCGATGGGCCACAGAATCTGTGTGGACATTGTGCTGGTTTGTCATCTTTGGTTCTTCAAAGAAAAGGAAATCTTTATTTAACTGTTCAATTCACCAGCTATTTAGAATATATTATTTAGTCCCTCACACTTAGGTATACCCACTCACGATCCAGCTACGTAATCAAATACGTATAAAATCAAAAGCCAAGGGCCATAGAATGTACTTTTATGTTAAAAAGTTGTAATTACAAGTAATTTTTCTTTAATGTTTCTAAATATAATGAAAACAGAGACCTAAAAGCAGATATTGCCTTTCGTTCATTTTTATTTTGTGTACTACCATTTGTGGTCGGTTGCAAAGGTTACGCTCAATAATCATTTATCTCAAATACCATCACAGTATCCATAGTCTTCGCATGCTCTTTTTAATATTACCTGTAATATATTCAACAATATATATATATATATATATATATATATATATATAGTATAGCTAGTATATCTTTATATATAAAAATTATGTGTCACGTTGTTTGTCCGCGATGAACTCCTAAACTACTGAACTGATTTCAATGAAATTTGCACACTCTGTGCTGTTTGGTTTAACTTGAGATATAGGATAGTTTTTATCCTGATAAGTGATACTCAATATTTTTTATTACGTATTTAAGGATTTTTATATGACGGGTCGTCGAAAAGGGTAGAATAATGTCTTCCTAATCAGATACTCTTAAGTATTGATTTTGAAGCACCACCCCATGAGAGTATTCCATACGATATAATTAATTAACATAAACAGAAATATACATTTTTAATAGTTTTCATGTCACCTACATGTCTAATGTTTTTAAAAACGTATAATAGTTTACGCACACGCATAACAACTTCTGTAATTTGACAATCCCATTTCAGATGCTGATCTATGACTATGCCAAGATATTTTAATTTTGAAACAGATGATAGTTCATCACAGCTGCATGAAGTAACGTTTTCACAAGAATGAGCTTTAATTGAAATACTGTTTTTTATTGGTTGTGTACAACCAAACCAAATACTAAATGTCATATATTTAGTCTTGGTAAAGTTTAAGGTTAAGATATTATGGTCAAGACATTCCAATATTTTGGAGAAACCTTTATTTGCAATAGACTAGTACTTCATCCCAAGAATTTCCATTAAAAACAACAACAGTATCATCTGCAAAAGTGGTAACTTGTGTAATCTTTAGCTCAATTTTACATAGTCCATCAATAAAAATTAAAAATAATGTCGGGCCAAGTACACTGTCTTGAGGAACTCTTTCTTCACTTTGAATATTTTCAATTTTCATTGATTAAGTTCTATTTTGAAGGTAACTACCTTAGTAAGTAATTTTATTGGAATCCGTCTGATACCAATATCCTTTATATTTTTTAGAAACAATGTTATAGAGACAGTATCGAACGCTTTCATAAGGTCTAAAAATATTCCCACACATTTTTGTGATGAATCACAAAAAGCAACAATATGTTGGACTAAATTTTCTATAGCGTCTGAAGTAGAATCGATTTCTTCTAAAGCCGTATTGATTTGGTGATAACATTTTGTGTTTTTCCATATATATATTAAATTAGCTTCTAACCAGCTGTTTTTACAGCGCAAATTAAACTTTAATTACAAACCGTGTAGTGGCGGTGTAAAAATATTCACTACCCCATATCATCCTGTGGGCGTCGTAAGAGATGACAGAGGGAAATCAAACAGAAACTATTATATTTTTTATTAACAGTGGTAGAGCCACGCGGCAGAATTGCTGTTGCATGGATGGGCCGGCTCGAACCGGGGTGGTACCACGACCTCACAGAATACCAGCGTGAAGTAGAGGTTTACTTCTGCGTTTCGCTTGGTGAGTGCAGGTGGCCGGAGGCCCTTTTTACTGGAAATGAGGCATTCCATCTTAGTCCTTTAGGTGACAACGCATCTGCATTTTGATTCGCAAACGAGGATAGATGTAGATGTCTATGGGCCGCAGCAACCACTTACCATCAGGTGGACTGTGTGCTCGTTTGTCACGCTTATCCTATAATAAAAAAAAATGTGCACAAGTATATTACTAATTATTAATCGAAATAATGAAAATCTACGATTGTTAATCTGCCTGCTAGCGTGCAATGCAAAAAATTCACCCTATGCGACATATGAATGAAGCTTATGTTCAGCGATGAGCTTATTATAGGTAAGAAGATAATAAATTGTTCCAGCCTATATACATATGCCCCTTTGCTGGACACAGACCTCCTCTCATTTTTGAGAGAGTTTTAGGGCAAGGGAATATCCGCAACGCTACCCTAATGCGTGTTGGCGAACTTGTTCGTGTTTTCGAACGAAATATTTTGTCTTATTTCACAGACATGCAGGTTTGCTCACGATGTTTTCCTTCACCGCCGATCACGTGGTAAATCAGCACATAAAATAGCAATTAACAATTTCATTGGTGCCAGCGGGGTTCAAACCAGGGTTTCTCACATACTGTTAAATTTACAGCGAGCACCTGAGCTAACACGGCTTTGCTTAAACAATTATAACATTAATAATAAATTCCATTAATTTTAGCTAAGAATGAGACTTTGCGAAGAGCTTTTTAAGAACTTTCGAGAACATGTTACAGAAATTTAAGGTATAAAATTAACGTGATACTTAACCATTTCATTTCGCTCCTCTACAATGAAGTTTTAACTGTGCCAATTGCGCGAGAAAATGGCTGATAGTACTTTAAAGCTTTAGGCAACGATTCAGTAGTTATAGTTAGTTCTATGAATATTCTAGTAGTGAATGAGATAGTTAGAGAAATTTGATACTGGTTTTAAATTGGGCTCTCCATCCTATGTACAGGTAATTGAAATATAGGACAGAATATATTCACGCTTAAAACATTTAAATATGTTTAAATATTTTATTATTTTGTAAACTTTTATATACACATTAATACAAGTTTATTACAAACTGAATAACAGTAAAATACCTAATTAAACAAGCACAACACGAAGGGATAAATCATTAGGGAAGGATTTAAAGCTTTTCAGAGAAATGTGGTTTTAATTTTTAATGGACTTTTATGTCTTAATTCAAGATTATTTTTTTTATTCATTACATCCCACTAAACTTCCACTACTGTATATATGCCTCTTTTACAGTGCCTTACTCGAGGGAATAAATGTAATTACAAAATATAATATTTTTATTTTCTCATTATTATTGAACCATCGTCAGCGAATACTTATTTTAGTAAATAAATCAATTACATATTTCAATGAATATTAAAAATATTTACTCCTTTTTAATACCTGTTTTTATTGTATGAGGGTGACAAATGAGCAGACAGTTCACACAAATGTAAGTGGATGATGTGGCCCATAGACATCTACATCAATGCTCAATTGAAAATGAAGATGCAGCCGCATTTTCACCCATGAGGACTAAACAGGAATTCCTTAATTCCAGTAAAAAAGTTTCCATTTCTTTTTATTTCGTTCAACATCAGCGATACTGTGTTATTTTTGCTGATATTGTGTGAGTTTGGTGCCCTCTTTGTGCGGTCAAGTCGACTTATTCGTGCTGCAATCATAATTAAATAAGTGCTACAAACAAACGGGCAGGGCTCTACCACGCTGTTATGTAGTAGTACCTTATTATGTTGTCTTACAAAACTAGGTATAGTGTTATAAAATCCCCTAAAGCTATAATTAATACCGTAGTATAAAGTAGTTTATTTGTTACGTTAACAAAATTATTGGCTTCTTTCGCTTTGTATGTAAAATTGTTAATAAATATAACGATAAAATGTAATATGGAAAGAAATCTTAGTCTTTCTCTCGACATATGAAGGGCTTTAATCTTGACGAAACTTGGGCCTTTTGCAGAGACAATAATAACGTGCCATTGGAGAGCTTCATATCTCATACAAGATATATGTGTGGGTGACGGTCCAAGATTTCCCAACGGGCGGTTAACAGGGTGAAGCAGCGAGCTACGCCGGCATAAAGCGAAAAAAGGATGGCGAGATTTAATTTTTGCGCAGAAGAACAACCCATTAGATTTTTGGAAAATGGAATTCTTATTGGAATGTAAAATCCCAGAAACTAAATTAATCATCTCGATGACTATAATCACGCATTTAATTTTAATTTTACTAATTCTAATCAAGTAACAAATTTTCATAAATCGTAGACCTGATCCTTTAGGTCCTAATATACATGTATACATTGACTGGATTTGAATGCGACGTAGGTTATAACGTTACTTTTTTATTAATTATACTTATATTTTAACTTTATTTAATATTAAAACCAATATTTTATGACATTAAGTAAAGAACTGAAGCAGATAGGATAAAAGGTCGAAGTTAAATCGACTTTCCAATTGCTTCTATCTAGGGTACCATCTCCTGATATGGCGAAACAATTCAGAATCCTCAAGACTATTTTGTATAAAGTCCGCGAAGTTCAGATATTGCTACTATTAGTTTTATGAGATAAAGCCACGAACGCGTTAGAGCTTTTAACTATGTTTTTAATCTTTTTATTATATAGTTTTAAAATATTGTTTGTAAAAACTTTCGGAATTTTCAATTCTTTTAATATGCAATTCGCTATTGCTAAGCGGTCTGTATTAAGAAACTTGTTCCAGATGTTTTATTTTAATATGAAAGGAAAATTTCTTGAATTTTTGTTACTCCAACGTATAAAATGAAATTTCGTTAGTTAAAAATCAGAATTGTAAATTATTGATTCCATGATTTGGGATTTGGGATAATAATTCATAGAGCCAAACGAGCACCTACTCTACCTGATGGTAAGTGGATGCTGTATCTAATGTGCATCTTTATCTATATACTATTTAAAATCAAGGAAGAGTAAGAGGACTAATGTGAAATGCATTATTAGCATCAAAAAGTGCCTGGCTTCTCGTCACTAATCAACTATAGCACTCTTTGGTGAAGTGACACATTCGGGTTACAGCTTATATGTTGTACAACTTAATTTTTTTCGCAAATGAATTGGTTAGCGTGGCACATAGACACATGCTGGTAAACAACACTCATATTAGTGGTACAATTAATTAGACTCTGCCTCTCTCAAAGAGTCAAGGTTGGTAACATCTTATGAACTATTTCTTTTATAGAATAGGGTAACAAACCAGCACACAGTCCACTTGATGGTAAGTAGCTGCTGTGGCCCATAGATATCTACATCCATCCTCGTTTGCGAATCAAAATGCAGTTGCGTTATCACCTATGAACACTAAGATGGAATGCCTCTCACCATACTAAACACAGCAGGATTAAGCTGCTATTTTACGTTGGTATTCTGTGAGAGCGTGGTCTTTCCCCGGTCGAGCGGATCCATTCGTGCTACAACTATACTACTAATATAACTGCAGTATCGCTCTACCACGTATAAATCTCTGCCACAAAGCAGCCGTTCATCCATAGCTAAGTTCCGATCTGATGGTGTCAACGCCCTTCCAGTCTTCTTTGTTAATTAATGGTTTTCACTCGCCATCAGACTAGTAACTAAATTGTTAATTTAATCTTCTTTATAATATTATATAATCATTCTTCGAACAACATGAACAGCCCATTGCCAATTGAGCTAACATATAGAGAGCTCCGTGGGCCTGTAACAAGAGTTGCAGCGCTGGGGGCCGCGGTTTCGAATCCCGCACGGAACACATATTTTTATGATCTACAAATAATTGTCCCGGATCTGGAAGCTTATTCCTGTGCAGTTTATGTTTGTAAACTGTCTTTACGATACAGGCGAAAATACTACGTTGGGCTTTTTCGGTTACCCACTAGAGACGAGATTAATAGATATTTATATTGACACTATCAAATTCTTGAGTGACTTCGGAGTAAAACTTAACGCGCCACTAATAGAACTTAGATCTCAAATTCTCATCACTGGCTTATTTAAGTACACTTATGTAAGTATCATTTAATGCTACTTTTCCCTGAGAGAGGTATTTACCGCGTTTTATCTACTTACACAAGCCACATCCAGTATACAGTTGTCATCTTCTATTACGTAAAAGCCCTTGATTTATAGATCTCTCTAAAATATTTATTATTTTTATTTTTTATTTAATGATATTCCTAAAATGGAAATAGAAATATAATAATAGACAAATACAAATATCATATAGCTCGTATAACCGAACATCGATGGAGAAGAAACGTTCTCGAGTGGGAGCCTCGTACCGATAGGACTCGACCTGGTAAGACATGCAGGAAGTCGATCGATGCAGGTGGCTCAGGTCCGAGCTTTGTGGCATTTCTTGGGGGAGGCCTATGTTCAGTACTGGACTTATTATCATCATCATTACAGCCTTTCATAAGTCTACTGCTGAACATATGCCTCCCCCAAGGAATGCCACAAAGCACGGTCCTAAGCCACCTGCATCCATCGACTTCCTGCATGTCTTACTAGATCGTCACTCCATCTCGCGAGGGGTCGCCCTACACTTCGCATACCGGTATGAGGCTGCCACTCAGGAACCTTTCTTCCCCATCGGTTGTCGGTTCTTCGAGTTATTTGGCCGGCCCACTGCCACTTCAGCTTACTGATCCGTTGGGGTTATGTCGGTTACTCTAGATCTACTGCGGACATACTCATTTCTAAGTTTATCACGCAGAGAAACCCCGAGCATGGCCCTCCCATAGCTCGCTGAGCGACCTTGAGCTTCCTCATACGGCAAGCAGTAAAGGACCACGTCTCAGATCCGTAAGTCATCACTTGCAACACGCACTGGTTGTACTATTTCGTTTTAAGGTTTTGAGGTATGTCTGACGAGAAGATGTGTCGTAGTTTCCCGAACGCTGCCCAGCCGAGTTGAATCCGTCGATTGACCTCTCGGTCGAAGTTGGACTTACCTAGTCGGACTATTTGTCCCAGGTAAACATACTCGTCAACAACTTCGAGCTTAGTGCTCACAACAACTACTGGCATAGGTGTGACATGGAGGTTAAACATGATCTTGGTTTTGTCCATGTTCATCCTAAGATCTATTCGTTGGGAGACACTATTGAGGTCATTGAGCATGGTGCTTAGGTCTTCCAGCGATTCTGTTATAAGGACTATATCGTCGGCAAATCGAAGGTGAGTTATGTCCCCGCCATTGATGTTAATACCGTATCCTTTCCAGTCCAGAAGCTTGAAAACGTCTTCCAATGCAGCGGTGAAGAGTTTCGGGGATATAACATCACCCTGTCTTAGACCTCACTGCAATTGGATAGATTTCGTACTCTGGTTCTGTACTCAGATAGCCATCGTAGCTCTACTGTACAATCACTTCAGCACTTCGATATACCGACAGTCAAATTGGCACCGCTGATGGGACTCTAGCACCGCCGAACGACGGAATTAAAGGCTTTCTCATAGTCCACATATGCCAGACATAGTGGCAAACTGTACTCTTCGGACTTATGTACAATTTGCCAAAGGGTATGTATGTGGTTTATGGTGCTAAAGCCCTTTCGGATACCGGCTTGTTCGGGGGGCTGAAAGTCGTCAAATTTGCGCGCGAGACGATTCGTAGTGACTCTGGAAAACAGCACGTAGACGCGGCTCAGAAGGGAAATCGGTCTGTAGTTCTTCAAGAGAGCGTTGTCACCTTTCTTGAAGAATAAGACCACCGTACGTCTGCTCCACGCCTCCGGTGTAACGCCACCATGGAGGACGGAATTAAAGATCCTCTGAAGGACTTTAAGTACCGGTCTTCCACTCGCTTTCAGAAGCTCCGCTGTAAATCCATCCTCGCCTGGGTTCTTGCTGTTAAGGTGCTGGAGAGCCATTCTAATCTCGCTCAGACTGACGTCTGGGATACCTCCGTTATAGTATCGGATAAGACTCGCTCTTTGATCGTTACTCACGCTTGCGTGTGGCTCCAACGATGACTAGTACAGCTGCCCATAGAACCTCTCAATCTCACTCAAGATCTCAGGTGCCCTGGAAACGATGCTGCTACATTCGGTCTTCAGCTTTGACAGTTCGCTCTCTCTGGCAGACAGATCTCTGGCAAAGACTTTTGAGCCTTGTTTCCCCTTGATCGCTTCTTCAATACAAGCTGTATTGAAGTTGCGTAAGTCCCGCCGCATGCATTTGGAGATCTGTCTGTTCAGTTGCCTGTATGCTGTCAAATCCATTGAAGAATGTAGCTTCATTTCCCGTCTATCAGCTATAAGATTGAGAGTGTGATCGGAGAGTTGTTGTGTTCATCTGCGGCGGGTCTTGCAAAATTCGTATCATCCACTTCATTTCAGTCTTCTAGGCACTGAAAACGGTTTTGTACCTCGAGCTGAAAGTTTTCGGGACTTTGGAACAGAGCACGAGGAGGACGGAGCGTTAACTTTATTAGACGAGACCTCTCCAACTTAACGTTTAGGTTCAGTGTGCCTCTAACCATTCGGTAATCGCTACCAGTTTTCACCCTCGCGATCACGGAAACATCACTGAACAGTTGTCGTCTGGTCGTCATAATGAAATCAATCTCATTTTTTGTGGAACCGTCGGGGCTCGACCTGGTCCACTTCCTGTGAGGCCGCTTTTGGACTGGACTTATGAAAGTCTGTAATGATGAATGATGAAATACAAATTGTGCATCACTTATTTCTCCCATTCACACTAGAGTGATTCCATTAGGTACACCTAATGGAATCACTCTAGTGTCCGCCTCCTTAGTCCGTACCTCCGTCTGTCACAGGCGCTTTTAGACGTAATTATTTTAACTGTAGCATAGAAAATATTATAGTATTAGACCATTTAATGGTATAATAAAAGAAAAATATGTAAAGATTAATTTTCATGCCGGAAATAGATTTCAGATTAAACAATAAAAAAGAGAAGTACGTCGTGTACGGTGTCAAAAGAAAGCATTTTCTTTTATTTTATCAGAGAAAAATCTTGAAAAGTGCTAATTCTTATTACAGAAATAGCTCGTATAGAAAAATTTTGAAAATAATTTCATGAAAATCGAGAAATAATTAAGTTACTCCCGGCACCTTCTTCATTTGAGCTTTGGGCTTAGGTGCGTTACGAAATCTCAGCCGCCATATAAACTTAAATTGTGACTGGGATTAATCCGTTCACTATTATTATTATTTTAAAATATAACACACCACTACTAAACGAAGATCTTCATGAAATCATTAAAATAAGAGTTAGTGCCGAAATTGTTTACTTCATCAGATAGCTAAGGAATATAAGAAAATAATATAAAATAATAATATGCAGTTGTTCAACAAAGATTATAAAGTGGCAGCCAATAAAACAAACTTAAGGACAAATCACGACCACTATAGACACCATGATATCATAATAGACTATAATATTTTATGTTTACTTTAAAGAAACTTAATCATCACAATAGAATCTTGTATTGCTGAAGCGTATATACATCAATTGTATAGCTCATAATGTTATATTTATAGAACATACTGTAAATATTAAGAATGTGCTTTGGATAATAAAAGGTAAAATGAAATGCTAAGAAGAGACTTGATTTAAATGCGAACAAAAATCAAAAGAACACAGAAAATCAACATAATATTTATTGTTACAAACCATACAAACCCTTGATTCGTGCGGGGTTCCAACTAATAGCCGTAGCTGCGTTGCCAAACGCTTTGACACTTCGCTACCGGGCCGTCAATCAGTGTCCCTATATACGGCAGTTGACTATTTCATACCAATTTAGAAGAATTATTATAGAAAAACAATAACAAAAAACTAAAGATTATCTCATCATTATGAGACTGTGTATTATAAAAAAATTCAGCTGTCTATGGTAGAATTCCCCTAAAGAGGAATATACTAAGAGCATAACCTGACAGTCGTCCTTGCTCTGATTTTTAGTAGCAACTTTATAATAGATGCATCAATTTATATCTTAAATACAAGATACTAAGTACCTACGTGGTACCTAGTATACGTGGTAGAGCCATGCTGTAGCTATATTATGGTTGTAGCACGAATGGGTCGACTCAACCGAGGTAGGACCACACTCTCACAGAATACCAGCGCAAAATAGCAGCTTAATACTGCTGTGTTTCATAGGGTAAGTGTAGAGATCCGGAGACCCTTTTTACTGGAAACAAGGCATTCCATCTTAGTCCTCAGGAGTGATGACGTATCTGCATTTTGATTCTTAATCGAGGATAAATGTAGATGTCTATAGGCCACAGCATCCACTTACCATCAGGTGGACTGTTTGCTTGTCACTCTTATTATATAAAAATCCTTACTGCTTTACATAGCTAACATATAACACTAAAGTCGGATTATATATATATATATATATATATATATATATATATATATATATAACTTTCCTCGTCTGAGTTCCAGGATAATAAAAACGAAATCCTTCCATTTGTGCAAAAATCTCATCAATCCTATATTAGCCAGTGCGTTATATTCGTTTCATTTATTGAATATCAAGCCTTTGTATCACGGTCAATGCGTTTCTGATCGATCGATAGTGACGGATGAAATTATTTTTCTCGTATAACATAATCGCATTTATAACAAAAGTAGGAGACGATATAGTTTGGATTCAGTCATATGAAAGGAATGAAAGGGAATGAAATGAAAAATAATATTTATTTCGTCAACTAAAGAAATAATAATTTAACATTAAAAATTTTGTACAGCCGACTTCAATATAAGTTATTAAGAATAACTTAAAAAGCTATTGGTCCGACCTTGTTCAAATTTATATGGGACCACAGGAGAAGTACCAGCTTTTAAATAAAAAAAGAATCATTGAAATCGGTTCACCCAGTAAAAAGTTATGAGGTAACACACATAAAAAATATACAGTCGAATTGAGTAAGGTCTGCTTTTTGGAAGTCTGCAGAAAATGTCGTCAGTCCGATGCATTTTTCTACCGACTTCAAAAAGGATCTCAATTAAACAGTACTTTTTACATGTGTTTTTTTTTGTTGAAGAAAATATTACCTCCACGCTAAGGTTTTCTTTTGTATCGTGAAGACAATTTACGTACCTAAATTGCAATTTTTTTTTTAAGTTACACAAATACTAGGATTTCCTCCTGTATCGTGGGGGCCGTTTACAAACAACCACAAGGACAACCGTCGAGACCCGGAACATTTATTTGTAAGCCATACAAATACTTGTTCCGTGCGGGATAAATTGCGTACGGACAAACATCCAGACCCGGAAAAACTATTTGTGTAAATAGTTTTTTTTTGTCCGGGATTCGAAACGTTGCATCTCATTGCTAAGCCGCTGTGCCACGGAGCCGTAATAGTGTTGATATTGGCATCAACCATGACTTTGTTTCAAAGTTAAAACAAGAAATACAGTACACCCTCCCAACGCACCCTCCCAATGGTGATGTTTTCTCGCAAACCGTACCCTGTGATTGCAGTGTTAGACGATCGATCACCTCATTTCGCCCAGTGGGTGTCACAAGTGGCGACTATTGGATTGCAAGATAAAAAAAATATACGATCTTTTGGGTTTCGATAGATGGCGGTATATAGCAGCGTTAAATATGTAAAACGTCAGGTACTGAAAACGTTAATTTTACCCTGGTGTTGCAGTTGCTCATGGGCGGCGTTAGTCACTTACCGTCATGTGAGCCGCATGCTAGTTTGTCTCTTCTTATATAATAAAGTACATTCGCCTGCCATGTATATTTATTAAGTTAGTCTGCGTCGCAAAATAGAATAGAATAATAGAATAACTTAATTTAATATAAATTACAAGTAATTCGTATCGAAAGTCGAAAATTACTTTACCACTCTTTCGGAAAAAACTTTGTCCTGGGAAAAGCCAGCAAGATAATCAGCGGGACTTTTTTCAAAGTAAAATTACAAAATAAAAACACAGGTTGTACATTGTACAAATTACTTACAAAATTTATTTAAAAAACAGATTGGGAGCGATCAACTCATTCTCAGGGGTTATTATCAACCATTACTCTCTACCGAGAGGTCTAATGCTAATACCTTGTTGTTCTTAACTATCTGTGTTCGATTAAACGTTATTGGGTGAAGTATATAATAGTGGAAACAATAATAAAATCACTGCAAACAAATAGATGACAGATAGAATTAAATGAAACTAATTTTTAGTTTTTACGGATTCAATTGCGTTTAATTTAATTTCATTTTAAAGTTTTAACTTAAACGGGATAGAATCCGTAAAAATAGTTTCATTTTATATGTAGCCTTTGCGTAAATATATTAAGAAATCATTTATTTATTTATTTATTCTTTATTGCATTCCTTAAACTAAAAGAATACAAAGGGCGGACTTAATGCCTTGTGGCATTCTCTACCAGTCAACCAATGGAGTGGTGAGAATTTGAAGTAGGTGTAGCAATATAGAATAAAAACAAAATAGAAATTTATAATTAATTACGTTATATATGTGGGATCGTCGAAGAAAAGAATGGTCGACTTAAACACAAAATCTTTAATAAAACCGCTTAGCTCTTTTACAATATTGTTCCTCGTAACCACCGACTACTAACTACTACGACTAACTTTTCTTACAGCGTACCTTTCATGATGCTTTTTGGCTGTCACTGCGTAAGGTCCTAGATACTAAGGATACAATTTACTTCCTTGAGTAAATTGTGTTCGTTTAATAGCAACTAAATCATCAACTTTGTATTCGGTAGCCTTTTTTCTTTTTCTATTATAATTTTTAACATTCTCTTCTTGCATCTTTTGTATTGACTCTTTTGCCTTTAATCTTAGTTCATTCCTTTGCTCATTATAGTTCTTAACTTCTTCTTCTTCTATTAATTTCGTAATTTCTTCATTCTCATCTTTCATTTTGGTTCCAAAAAGTAACTCGAATGGAGTCATTCCAATACTTCTTTGCCATGTACTATTCAGACAGCGTTGCACTTTGGAAACTTGTTTATACCACTTCGTCGGATCATCAGCGCTCAATTTTCTTATAACACTTATTATGATTTGGTGGATTCTTTCTACTTGCCCGTTTCCGCGGGGTTGTCCTGTAGTAATTGTATAATGAGTTATGCCTTCTTGTTCACAATAGTCTTGAAAGTCTTTTGAAGTAAATGCGGCATTACGATCGGAAATAATCCTTTGAAGGGAGCCAAAGGTTTGTTGTTGCACTCTCAGTTTGTCCAACGTTTCATCTGTGGACAAAGATTTTGTAGGATAGATCCAAGTAAATTTGGTAAAGTCATCAACTACCGTAAAAATGTACTTATAATTTTTATTAGTAGACGTCAATGGACCAAGATGATCAATATGATACGTCGACAACGGGACATCACCTTTGTCTAATGGACGTAAGAATCCTTCTTTCTTTCCCTTTTTCTGTTCAATCAGAATACATTCTACACAATTATCTATAACTTTTCTAATCTTCTCCTTCAGATTCGCAACATAATACTCTCGACTCACAAGCTCTTCTGTTTTTCTAACTCCAAAATGTCCTTAATCATGCTTCTTCCTTATTATTTCGTTCTGCATTTTCTTTGGAACTACAATAAGTCTCGTACCATCTTTCTCTTTGCATAATATTCCTCTTTCCATAATATAGTCTTGATAGGGTTCTTTTTCTAACATTTTCTTCAACAGACTGATATGAGGGTCGTCGTCTTGAGCTCTCTTCAAGCGGGCAGCAGCTTCGGTAAGTATCAAGCAGACAGGGTTTCGGCTTAGTGCGTCAGCATGTTTAAGTCTTGATCCTGACCTGTGTTCTATCTCATAATTATACTCTTCTAGGAGCAGAGCCCATCGAGCAACACGTGGAGGTAAGTCTTTCTTCTGTAATGTTTTAGTAAGAGCAGAGCAATCTGTTATGATTTTAAAACGAATTCCTAGTAGGTAGACACGGAATTTCTTGACAGCTTCAACAATCGCCAGTATTTCCAAGTAATAGCTGTGATACTTTCTTTCAGCGGGTGTCGTTTTTTTGCTCATGTAGTAGACTGGATGCATTTGGTTATCTGTAGGACTTTTCTGTAACAGAACGGTGCCATAGCCTTCTGCGCTAGCATCTGTGTGTAGTTCTGTTGCTAGCTCTGGATCGTAAATCCGTAACACAGGTGAACTACACAGTATTCTTTTCAATTCATTGAAAGCCATTTCGCACTCTTCATTAAAATTGAATTCAACGTCTTTCTTCAATAAATTGGTAAGTGGTTTTGCAATTATAGAATAATTTTTGATGAACTTTCTAAAATTACCAGACAGTCCTAAAAAAGACTGTAAAGACTTGATGTTATAAGGGGTTTTAAACCTTGATACGGCTGAAATCTTTTCTTTTGACGGGCGTAATTCATTATTCCGTATTATATAGCCTAAATATTCTATCTCCCTCTTCATGAAGTGGCATTTCTTCCAGTTAAATAAAAGACCGTACTCTTCAGCTCTTTGGAGCACTTTTACCAGCTTCTCCAATCCTTCTTCTTCTGACTCCGAGGGTAAAATCAAATCATTCAAGTAGGCAAGGACAGTACCGTCAGAAATAAGATCTTGAAAGACATGGTTGACATATCTTTGGAATACTGACGGCGCCGTACAAAGACCGAACGGCATTTTCATGAATTCATACTGCCCTTGCGGAGTTACAAAGGCCGTAAAATTCCTGCTTTCTTCATGCACATTCACATGCATAAATCCGTTCTTCAAATCTAAAGTCGTGAAAACTTTTGCACCCTTCAATCTGTCAGTCTGATCTTCTATAAGAGGTAATGGGAATCGGTCTTTCACTATTCTTTTATTCAACTTTCTATAATCCATACAAAGTCAGTATGTTCCATCTTTCTTTTTAGCTAGAACTACAGGGCTTGCAAAATCTGATTTGCTGGGTCGTATAATCTTTTGGTCTAGCCATTCTTTTATTTGTTCATCAACAACTTTCATTTCCAGTGGTGACAATCGACGTGGACTTTGATGGATCGGGTCTTCTTCGGTAAGTATTATCTTCATCTCAACGTTACTTTCCTTCTTTTTAGCATCAGTTTTATATTCTTCAATTAGTTTTGTAATCTTATCTGCAATTTCTTTATTTTCAGGGTAATGTTCATCACAAATAGTGTTCTTCTCTTCTGCCAGTAGTGTAAGGTAAGAAATCTTTCCAAGGAAATTACCATCACGAGTAAAATTGATTTCAAAATCTTTGAGGATAGGATTTCCAAGTGTCAATGACACTGACTGGTATAGCATAATCTTGTACTATGTGAAATTCCAAATCAGCATAATAATCATCAATCAAAACCTTAACTTTCAGAAGTCCTTCAGTATTTACTTCTTTTCCAGCAATTCCAGTTAGGTGTATTGATTTTATTCTTTGTCATAGATAACTTTTTCTGTCATAAATTTTTCAACTTCAGATAACTTTATCAAATTCACGTCACCCCCAGTGTAAATTAATGCTGTAATTTCGACATCATTTATCTTTATCTTTTTATATGGAGTTTCTAATTCTTTGTATTCTTTATCAGTCTTAGTTTTTGTTTCAGTCTTTTGAATATTTAAAGTCTTTTTACCTTTGTTATTACACTGAGTTCCCTTATGCCCAAATTCATTGCATCGGAAGCACTTAATACCCTTCGTGCAGATCGGGGCTTGATGATCTAGGTCCCCGCAATTAAAACATCGCTTTATTTTATTATTCTTTGCAAATGGAGTAGATACACTGGGTCGAGTCTGGGTCTTTTCTTTAATACTTTTGTAAATATCTAATTTCTTTCTAAATTCTTTAAGGTTTGACGCTCCGTACAAAATAGATTTATTAGATTCGCTGTCTTGGATACCATCAATAACGTACTCCATAAGTGCTGCATCTTCGATGTTTCCATGTAATGCACATTCTTTCATATGGAGAAAATACTGCTGGTAAGTTTCATCTTTCTTCATTTTTCTTGCGCTTAGTTTTTTTATGTATGGCAGCACTATTCAATTTAGATCCAAATTCATCGTCGAGTTCTTGTTTTAATTTTTTATAATCTTTTACACCTCCGAGCGATCGTAGAAATAGTTTTGCAGTTCCACTTAGGAGTCTTTTCGCGTATATCAGTTTTTCTACTTCAGTACAGCTCATCAACAGTGCCGTGTCTTCAAATTCTTCAAACCATGTTGAAATCGGGTAAGAATCATCACCACTAAATGACGTCATCGACTCCACATCTGCAAACGAGATATAGGATGTGGTGTCACGTGATTCTCGCTCTTCTCCATCTTTAATATCTTTTTTCGGCGGCATCTTGAAATGTTATTCTTCAAATATAAAAATCTTCACAAGTCTTCAATAGTCGTAAAATCTTCTTTAAATCATTATTTTTGTAACAATAATCTTCAATCGTAAAATCCGTAAATCGTAAATCCAGTCGTGAAACTAATCTTTATCTTCTTTACATTTCGTAAAAATTAAAAAATATATTGACGTCACGAACAACGTCCCGCAGCATTACGCTCACGCGTAGTCGGTAATGCAGTGCGATGGTAGCAACGTCCCGAAGCATTCGATGCAACTCGTATTCAAAACTTCCCGCGCGCCATCTTGGTTAGTGTTGGTAAAACAATTCACTTCTCACAATAACTCGCCGGTATTTTGCTGATTATTTCTTCGTAAATGTTGTTAATTCTTCCACACTGATACTTCTTTGGATCCCGGACGAGCCCCCAAAATAGTTGTGGGATCGTCGAAGAAAAGAATGGTCGAATTAAACACAAAATCTTTAATAAAACTGCTTAGCTCTTTTACAATGTTTTTCCTCGTAACCACCGACTACCCTCGCTTGTCATGACATCACTTAAAAAAAACATAAACACAGATTAAAAATAAACTTTCTCCCACATATATAAATTTTACTAATATTTACAATAAATAAACTATAAAAATATATACAAGTATACAAATATATACGTACATACATAAGCATACATATATTCATACCGACATACATATACATATAGTACATATAAATAACTATAAATATATACGTCCAAAATATAAATGACATGGATGATTCATCTAAGAAGCGTTGTCTTTAAGAGATGATTACGCACCAACTTTTGAAAAGTAATCTTATTGGGTGCTTTTCTGATGTCGTCAGGCAAGGAGTTCCAAAAATCATTATGACAGATGGAAATTTATTTTTAGAAGCCTTCCCAGTATCGGACAAGGTGGTCGGCGGGTCTTCACCCCTTTGTGGTCCATATTCCACACATTAGAACAAACAGTTGGCTTCGTTTTTCATAACGCGTAACTGTGGGCTTTGGGCGTCATTAAGGCTGAAGTGAATAGACTTTTGTGAGGATAAAATAGTGCGATTTACCATCTTTGCAAAATTGGATCCTGTATGATAATCGGGTAAATTTTTCACATTAATGGATCCCCAATAAAGGAAAAGAACCCAAGAAAAGGCAGCCAAGCATTCTTCTAAATGCAAATTGAGCCAGAAGAAACTGTATGTGTTGCACTACTCATTTATAATATTACAAATTTTAAAAATCTTTAACGTCTACTGTACTCGCCAGAAAATTCACGAAATAATCTCTATTTTTTCGCATTTTATATTACTTACAACGTGAAAATTATAACTTCTGATGACGTGTTCAAATAAACGCTTTTTAAAAATTAAATGATTCCGGAAACTAAGATTTTTTTTATTCCAACTTTCTTCTTTTACAATAACAAAAGTACATCGACAATAATATCCGATAAATCGGCTTATTAAAATAAATTATTATTCATAACAAATGTTTAAATGATGTATTAAATTTTTACATTATTTTTTGTTTTGTATTCTATTCTTCATGTAATAAACAAATATAAAATAAATATTTCTTTCAGTAAATCGTAGCAGTGTGGTGGCTTAAATTATTCTGCTACCCCAAATCATCCCGTGGGTGTCGTAAGAGGCAACAGAGAGAAACGAATCAGAAGTTAGACGGCAGCATTTTTTTAACCTCCTGGTGAAAACTCTAAGTAATAAGAAACTACGGTATCCCCCTAATGAGGCAGTCTATGGGGGAAGCCAATGTGCTGTAGTTGAATTTTGATAAAGTTTAATTAATATGGAATGAATGAATGAATACTCACTTTATTCATCCAACATTTTTGTTCCTGAGAAATACGAGTTACCTAGAAATATTTACTACCGATTAACACTTAATTGGCTCTACTAATCTTCAATTTATCAGTAACTTAGATCTAAAAGATTGAAATTTCAATGGTCACTAGATATACTTACTTACTTACTTATCCTCACACATAATCTCTGACGGGGTAGCCAGAGAGAATAGATCGCCAAGTGTCACGATCCTTACATACCTCTTTCGCTTCTTTCAGATTAATTATCTTCTTCATACATGCACGTCTAGGTATCCGAGTACTCTTGACCCTCCCCTCTTCGAAAAATTTGCTCACATGGCCTTCGAAAGGTAGTCTCGGTCTACCTCGACACCTTTTAATATTAACTTTCGCGCTATATTTTTCTTCACTATTCGGTCTTCACTCATTCGCTCAGCGTGCCCAAACCATCGAAGCATGCCCCTATCAATTTTTGTGATAAGGTCATCTTTCAAACCTGCCATACTGCGAATCTCTTCGTTTCGCTTCCGGTCGGCTATGGTAACGCCGCACATTTTACGAAGAGATCGCATCTCCACTGCATTCAACTTGCTTTTATGCTTCTTCTGGCATACCCAGGTTTCGCTGCCATATAACAAAGTCGGTACCAATACTGCGTTATGTATTGCAAGTCATGCACTCTTCAATACGCCTTGCCTTTCAACTAACGCAGTTAGGGTACCATTGACTTTGTTCTCGGCAGCGACACGCCTGTCCACATCTAAATCACATCTTCCATCCCGGCTAAAAGCACTCCCCAATTATACAATTTCATTTACCTGTTCTAGACATGATTTATCCATATTTCTCACTTCGTTCTCTCTTCTTCCCTTTCAAATACCAGAACCTTAGTTTTATTAGCATTCAAACGAAGACCTTTAATTTCACATTCCTCTTTCCTACACGTGATAATATGATAGATAATGCCTGCAGTTCTGCCTCAGATGGTGCAATAAGCACTGCATCTTCAGCATACAGCAGACAATTTACTTTAATGTCACCCAATTTCACACCCAAACAGCTATCTTTCAGCTTCTGTAAACAGCTGTCGAGATACAGTATGAACAGCCAAGAAGACATGACACAACCCTGTTTTACGCACTTTTGGACGCTAAACATAGGTGACAGGTCATGCCCTACCCACACACAGGCTTTACAGTCACAGTAAAGTGACTGCACAGCCCTTAGCAATCGACCATCCACACCGTACCCCGGCAACAGTTCTCACCTTTTCTTCCTTACAACCTTATCAAATGCTTTCTCAAGATCCACAAAAGCACAGAAAATCCTCTGATTAGCAGCCAGAAGCTTTTCCGTGATCATGCGGAGAGAAAACATTTGATCCGTGCATCCTCTTTCAGGTCTAAATCCGCATTGTGCCTCCTATAGGAATCTTCAGGGTTTTATATTTTAAAAAAAAGATTTGTAATAAAACAAACTACTGCCCCAACAACGAAGTCAAGTCGTTGTAAGTTTTCAAAAAGTGTGTAATTTTAAACGTATTATGAAAACCGTTTCTTCGTGTTAAAAGAAAGGGATCGTAACTGATAAGTAAGATTTTTTTTAAACAATAAGTGAATTGAAAGTACCTAAGTCTTTCAGGTGTAATAACGTACATTTATTACGTATTTAGTACATATGGATACAAATGTCAATCAATCATACAAACCGTTATGTATCAGGTGAAATGTGAGCTCATTTGTCACTCCGGCGTAAATTGTCACCTTGTTGACTATTTGGCAGGCGTCACGTGGTGCTTTTATATGACATTTATAAATTAGTGTTTTGGGTTTTTTCAATCCTCAGATAAAAGTTATTAATTAGATAAAATACAAATTAAAAATCACAGTTCTATGAATAAAATACGTTAAAAGGTGTAACTAACAAATAAATTATAACCTAAAAGTATTTTTTTTTCACTTTTAGGTTATAATTTATTTGTTAGTTGTAGTTGAATAAAATGGGTGGTTTTGTATAAATAATTACAGAAAATACACATCATGAAAATAAATAAAAGTGCGTAATTTTGAAGGTATATCGTCGTCCTAAAATTTTAGGAAATTCCTTCATAACTTTATTAAAACAATGACATTTACTTGTGTAAGGATTACTTTACTTTACTTATCGTCACGCACAATCCCTGACGGGGTAGCCAGAGAGAACAGATCGCCAAGTGTCACGATCCTTACATACCTCTTTCGCTTCTTTCAGATTCATCATCTTCTTCATACATGCACGTCTAGGTATCCGAGTACTCTTGACCTTCCCCTCTTCGAGCAATTTGCTCACATGGTCTTCGAAAGTTAGTCTCGGTCTACCTCGACACCTTTTAATATTAACTTTCGCGCTATATATTTTCTTCACCATTCGGTCTTCACTCATTCGCTCAACGTGCCCAAACCATCGAAGCACGCCCTTATCAATTTTTGTGATAAGGTCATCTTTCAAACCTGCCATATTGCGAATCTCTTCGTTTCGCTTTCGGTCAGCCATGGTGACGCCGCACATTTTACGAAGAGATCGCATCTCCACTGCATTCAACTTGCTTTTATGCTTCTTCTGGCATACCCAGGTTTCGCTGCCATATAACAAAGTCGGTACCAATACTGCGTTATGTATTGCAAGGCGTGCACTCTTCACTACGCCTTGCCTTTTGACTAACGCTGTCAGGGCACCATTGACTTTGTTCCCGGCAGCGACACGCTGTCCACATCTAAATCACATCTTCCATCCCGGCTAAAAGCACTCCCCAAGTGTAAGGATTGTTATTCATTAAGACTTTCATAATAATGGCCTGTAGATTACACTGTGTAAGAAGCCTACCAGTCAGTTATCCAGTCACTCTAATTCCAATGCAATACTTTTAAAGTAAACGCAAACTTTCTTATATTTACGCGAACACACATACATAAACACTCACGCCTGTCACTCAGAGGGGTTGACAGAGACTACGGACTTCCATTTGGCACGATTCTGACACACCTCTCTCACTTCCTCCACATCCATATACCTACGCATACACGCTCGTCGGTTAAGGGTACTCCTAATCTAAAATACGCGAACACTATACATTAAAGATAACTGTATTTTTCTGACATTGCGGGTGCTTTAGTGCACTCATGGTAACGGGGAAGACTGATGCTACCTAATGATTTCTTATATTTACGCGAACACTACTCATTGAATAAAACTATTTTTTAGGGATTTTATCGCGTTTAATTTACTATGTTAATTCCCGACGTTTCGGGTGCTTTACAGCAACCCATGGTCACGGGGTGATGCTACCCAATTAAAATTAAATGAGGTCGCTGTGAAACGTTAGAAATAAAAAAAGAGTTGTTGGTAATGTCCTTTTCTGTTTTGTGTTGCATTTTAAACGCTAATAGCAAGTTCCTAAACTCCATGGACACCTGCGCCAACCTCAAACACAGAATGCTCTAGATGCGTGGTCATTTCTAAGGACTAAGATGGAATACACCATAGCCAGCAATTATACTGGCCGTTTAAATCGGAATATCTATTTAAGAGCATAAATAGGTAAAAGTGTGGTACCTACACACATAGAATCTTAGTCAGCAAAAGGTTTCCTATCACATACACTAAAATCTTCACTTATATTATACCTGAACAGTTAAAGATATCTAAGTGTCTCAGAAAATCTATGTTAATTGTCAATCACAGATAACGAATTAGTACCAATGTAATTAAGTTATGTGAAAGCCATGTTTATGTCACTACAATCTGTTAAGCTTGGTCTTGTCACAATGAGTGCATGATAACTAACAGATATGACCTCCTTGCTTTCTATACCTAGGTCATAAATTAGATTGCTACAACATTTATTAGTTCATTTGTAATTTCTTTTTATACGGAGTAAGGGAGACAAGCGGGTACACAGTCCATCTTATGGTAAATGGATACTGTGGCCCATATAAATTTACATCTATCCTTGGTTTTTTTGCTCTCAAGGACTAAGATAGAATGAATAGTTTCCAGTAAAAAGGGTCTCCTGTTCTCTATACTCACCGTTCGAAATACTGCAGCGTTAAGCTTATATTTAAAACCGTTATTAGAGCGTAGTCCTACCCCGTTCGAGCCGACCCATTCGTACTACAACCATTTTTTTTATATAATAGGGTAACAAACGAGCACACAGCCCACCTGATGGTAGCTGTGGCCCATAGACGTCTACATCTATCCTCGTTTGCGAATCAAAATGCAGATGCGTTGTCACCCTGTGAGGACTAAGATGGAACGCCTTTATTCTAGTAAAAAGGGTCTCCAGTTTTCTACACTCACCATACGAAACACTGCAGTGTTAAAATGCTATTTTACACTGGTATTTTATGAGAGCGTGGTCCTTCCCCGGTCGAGCCGACCCATTTGTGCTACAACTATACTACTAATATAACTGCAGCAAGCCACTACCATATGTCTCTCTTTTTAATATCAAATAATAATAATAATAATAATGAATGTAATGAATGTCAGTTTGCGATGTGTTTTATGCACGCTTGACAAAAGTACTTAACAGTCTTTTGTCGGGCGTTAATAAGACACACGCATATAACGGTTGGATCATGCCTGTTCTCACGTATACATTTGGCATACTCAGGTGGACTCAGACCGAACTAAACGCTCTGGATAGAAAAGTCCGCACTATTATGACGTCCCACAGGATGCATCATCCCAGATCGTCGGTAATGAGGCTGTACTTGCCGCGGAAACATGATGGGCGCGGCTTTTTACGCCCTTACCATGCATAATCGCGAAGTGTGCAGCCTCCGCAATTACTTTCTGACGAGAGCGGATGATTCATACTATAGGGAAATTATTTTTTGTGATAAAGGACTTACCCCTCTATCCTTAGCCAACGAGCAATGGCAAGACCCGGCACTACAGAGCATTTCCGACTGGGAGACCGTATGGAAGGAGAAAGAGCTCCACGAGAGGTTCTACAAGGCCTTTCATTAGCCTTTCGTAGACACAGTCGCCTCCCTTCACTGGCTACGTTTCGGTGACCTTTTTGGGGATACTGAGGGTTTTGTCTGTGCAATACAGGATCAGGTTATTAAGACCAACAATTATCGGAGATACATCCTAAGGGATGGCACCGTCGACATCTGTCGAGCTTGTCGCCATCCCGGTGAGTCACTTAGGCATGTAATCTTCGGTTGTTTGGCGCTTTCTAACTCTGAGTATTTGCACAGACACAACCTAGTAGCCAGGATTCTACACCAGGAGCTCGCTCTGAAATACGGTCTCGTGGATCGGAAACTGCCATATTATAAGTACTTGCCAGCAGCCGTGCTCGAAAATGACCGCGCCAGGCTCTACTGGGACCGGGTCATCATCACAGATAGGACTATTCTTGCGAATAAGCCTGATATTGTGCTGATGGACCGGACACAGTCAAGGATATTTTTGGTAGACATTACCATTCCTTATGACGAGAACCTCGTGAAAGCCTAAACAGATAAGCTGACAAAATATCTGGACCTGGCTCACGAGGTGACCGATATGTGGGGTGGTCTGCCGGCCGAAATTATTCCTGTGGTCGTTTCTGCGAACGGGTTAATCCCAGTTAGCCTCTCGGGTCATCTGAGGTGACTGGGACTCCGTGACGGACCGCTCCAAGCTCAAATGCAGAAGGCGGTGCTCCTCGATACCGCCCGCATCGTCCGCCGGATTCTTTCCCTTTCCCACTAACCCTCGGCCGTTTAGTCTCCCTTGCCGAGGGCTTCCATCTGGTTGGGTTTTTATATATTTATGTAATTTTTAAGTATTTATTCTATTTTATTGATATTTATGTATGTTTATATATTTCGTTTACAATTATATATTTAAACAGCCCAACCAGATGAGAAAACTTTAAAGATAACCCCAATAATAATTTATTTCAAGAAACTGTACAATTAATTCAAATAATGTCTTAATTTAAAATAGTCTACAATAACAGGCACCTGAACAAGGATAAACCTGTATCTCAGGTGTATGTGCTAATAGATACATTTACAAATATTTTCTGTTACTTATATAAAATGAATAACTTACCAACTAATTACGTTTAATTCAGTAAAATATATTATCATTAATTCACTTAAGATTTTAATTAGCTTAAAACAATCAGCATTTTTTCTGTATCATCGTACGATAAACATGTACGAATTACATTTTTACAATCTGCCATTTTTAATGGATACATGTACAAAATTGCATTGACTTGATTATACAGAAAAGGGCCAAGAAATGTAAAAAATCTATGCATGAAAGAATGCCTTATTCTAATGTTAGTATCAATGACATTATCTTTGCGTCTTTTATCAGTGACCTCTCTTCTGTAGGGCAATTTTAAGTGCTGTTTTAGTAACGTAATCATAACGAATAACTGGCGCACTGAGAGGACGTTATAGGATTTATATAAGAGATGGGACGGGAATAGGATAGGGCGAAATGTTGCGACTTTTAATACAGCTTTTTGAGCGCGTTCCAGTGGTAGCAGTGTAGTTTTAGCTGCTCCTCTCCATGAGATTATACAAAAGGTGAGAATCGATTGACTTAATGCGAAAAATATTTTTTTTTAGGAAACTCAACAGCATATTTTTAACAGTCATACTTAAAATACATATTAACACACTTAGCCAATAACAGAGTTTCACAACACGCTGAATAACACTTACAAAGCAGAGAGGTAAAATTGTAACTTAATACATATTATCTTAATACATAATATTTTACACGCGATTGTAGTATATGGTTCTATATTTTGTGATTTGTATACATTTATGTTTAGATTTAAATTTAAATTGACAGCTTTTAATAAAATTAATAAAATAACAAAAATAAAATGATATTCACTGAATAAAATAGAATAAATAATATAAATAAATAAAATAAATATGTTACATGTTATTTTGTATACCTTAAAGTTCTATTATAACTAATATAACGACATGATTTCCAAATTGATATTTTTACAGAATTGTGATAATACAGATGGAGTTATAGAGTAGATGTACATTATGTGACAGTTACTGCTTCTTAGTCTTAGACAGCTTCAGGATAAGTTTGTGTTTAAAGTTAGACTTAGAAAAATTGAAAATATCAACATTACTATATTTACTAATATAAATTTTGGGTAGACGAGTCATGACAGCGTTCATATCATATTTGGTACGATGTTTAGGTACATTGAAAAGTGGGGTGATTCTAGTACGGTACTTAGGAGTGCTGAACTGGATACCTGCGAGAAGATTAGGACTGTAAATGTTACTGTGAAGGATATCATGCAAAAAACACATATCAAGTAATTCTCGTCTAGATTCCAGCGACAAGAGACCGTATTTAATACACTCCTCATTATAAGTTTCACAACGACGCATGCCGGTTTTGTAATTAAGGTGCTTTATGAAGAGTTTTTGTATTCTTTCCAATCTGTTTATATACAAAGCATATTGCGGCGACCATAAGGAGCTACCATATTCTAGAATACTGCGACAATATGCGTAGTAGATAGATCTGAGACTGTTTATGTTTTTAAACGGTTTACAAGTCCTCATAATGAACCCCAGATTGCGATATGATTTATTTATCATAAATGGTTGACATGCTCAGAAAACATCATTTTAGAATCAAGGAAAACTCCTAAATCCTTTACTATCTCAGTCCGTTTTATGCTTTCATCTTTAAAGTGATACGGAAAAACAATTTTATTTTTCTTTCGGCTAAAACTGATACATTGACATTTACTTATATTTACTGTTATATTGTTTCGGACATAATATGAGTGTAAGTTATCCAAGTCACGTTGAATTAGTTCACAATCTTTAATCGAGTTAATTTTCATGAACCCCTTTTTGTCATCAGCGTAAAGTAGATGATTTGAAAATTCAAAACATTGGTTAATATCATATATATATGCAGAATAGAAAAGTGGACCAAGGTGTGATCCCTGAGGAACACCTGATGGAATTTGTATGAAATCAGACTTGAAACCACCATTGACAACAGCTTGAGAACGATTAGAGAGATAAGAGATAGTCCATCTTAGTAAGTCACCATGAATTCCAAGCCTGTACAATTTGTCTAAGAGGATGCTGTGATCCACACGGTCGAAAGCTTTTTCAAAATCCGTGTAGATCACATCAACCTGTCCACAGTCTTCCATCCCACAAATAACATAGTCACAAAATTCTGCCAAGTTAGAAATGGTAGACTTTCGTTTTAAAAAGCCATGCTGATGATGTGAAATGCCTTTGCCTGGAAAAAGTTGTTTATAATAACATTTACCCTGTAATTGTATTACAGGGTAAATGTTATTATAAACAACTTTATCCATCATTTTACTAATTGTGCTTAAAATAAAAATGGGACGGTAATTACTTATTTCCACTTTTGAACCCTTATGAATCGGTATAATAAATGCTTTTTTCCACATTGTAGGAAAGACGCATTGGTTTAAGGATGTTTTAAATAATAAATATATAGGATATGCTAATGACTCAGCACAGTTGCGTAAAAATACGGGAGCTACTCCATCACACCCAGGGCTTTTAGAAACATCTAGCGTCTTAAGCATATTAAAAACGTCATCCTTTGTTACGGTTAGACCAGATATTGTGTCAAAGGTGCAACATTCACCGTCACTATTTACAGATCTAGCATACTGAGGGCAAGAACCAGAAAACATACTCTTAAAGTAACTATTAAATTCAGTAAATATAGCATTGCCACCAGTAATGGACTTACCTTGATAACTTAATTGCTTGGGGAATCGAGAACCACCACGCTTGGATTTAACGTATGACCAAAAATCCTTGGGAGTGAGATGAATCCTATCCTCCATGCAGTTGATATACTTATTAAAACATTGTTGCTGAAGTATTTTTTCACGAGAATGTAGCAAAGCAAACTCATCGTAACCACGAGGATTCCCAAAGCGTTTCCATTTGTTATGTATCTTGCTCTTTTCACGTAAGACTTTTATTAAAGCAGAGTTATACCAAATGGGATAATATTCTTTAGTGCTAGTTTTATTTTTTAAAGGTACAAATTGATCAAAACATTCTTCTAATTTACTGTAAAATAAAGTCGTAACCTCGTCTATCGATTTATTCTGCAGCGTACCATCCCAATCAGTTTGTATAAAGAAGTTATTTATTGCAACATAATCACATTTGTAAAAATCACGTCGCGGTGTGACGACCTCTTTGAAAGGGGTCACAAATAGATCAGTGATGTCAATATACAAAGAAGGGTGATGTTTGTCCTCTGTCAAAAGAGGGGAAGAACATCTTAGAACTTCTGTGTTTAGATTGCAGAATACTAAGTCCAGTGTACGTCTGTTACCATTTAAAATACTATTAAATTGATTTAAGCCCAAGAAAATCATACCCTCCACAAGCGATAGTGCTGCATCCTGAATTTCCATACTCATATTATGAAGTAATTCGTGATGACCATCCTGCCATTTAAAGCACCGAAGATTAAAGTCACCCACCAATAGGCATGTGTCTCCTGGGTACCGCTCAGTTAATGATGTGACAAAGTTGTTTACTTCATTTAGTTGCGATAGTATATTGCATGAATCAGGAGGAATATATACCAAAATAATATTTAGGTTACATTTACTTCCCAATTCACCTGCAACGTTATACAGAGTTACTCAGTATTAAGGTTAGAACTAAAACCATGCATTTGTCTAGCTCCATATTCACTCCTTATGCAAGCCATTATACCACCACCAGTTTTTTTCTGTGTTTGGGGTATGTTACGGTATAAACGCATGACGTCATAACAAACAAAAAATAACTGGGCAGTTACAATTAGACTCTGCGCCTGAGCAAAATTTATGTGCATAAATTTCTGGAATGGTTATATGCTGTGTTGAGCTGCGCATAGAAAAATGAATATATTTGGTTTTGTCCGTATTCAGTGTTAATATGTTTTGTTGGAGCCATTTATTAACCCTGTCAAAACCTTGTTGTGCACATAAATAAACCTTGTCTACTGTATTTGCGGAAAAAAGTGCATCAGTATCATCTGCGTAAGATATTATTTTTCCCGAGTTAAGTTCAAGATTGCAAAGTTCATTTATATATATATATATATATCAAAAATAAGGTTGGTCCTAATACACTTCCTTGGGGCACGCCAAAATGAGTATTTTTTTGTTCAGAGCTAATAACCTTTTCAATTTTTATGCATTGATATCGATTTTCTAAATAGTTCGCAAAATGTTGAAACTGTTTACCTCGAATGCCTATGTTCTCTAGCTTATTTAGTAGGATGGGAATAGAAACTGTATAAACTGTAAGTAACTTTGACTAGGTCAAGGAAAATGCCAATTGATTGGTTGCCTTTATCTAATTCTTGAGAGACGTAATCAGTCATTACCTGCACAGCATCAGCAGTGGATAATATACGTTTACTTTGTAAATAATTCAATAATCTATTGTTAATTATTTTTTCTAATATTTTAGACGTAGATGAGAGTATTGAGAGATAATTGGAAACGTTTTTTTTGTCCCCCGATTTATGTATTGGTACTACAATGGCTTTTTTTAAACAATCTGGGAAAATACCTTCAGAGAGACAAATTCGAAAAATATGAGTTAATGGTGGTACTAGAATTTGTCTAAATTTTCTTAATATACTAGTGGGTATGCCATCCCAACCAACCACGCTTGTTTCTTTCAGTCCCATTATAATACTTTCTACCTCAGTAGCGTCCGTATCTAATAATGCGAACGAGCTTGATTGGCAGTTTCTTTGAGTTGAAAAAATGGCCCCGTATTCATGATTATTGTTACAATTGTTAAATATCTGTTCAGCAAGATTTTTACTGACGTTCACAAAGTAATTATTTGCTTTATTTGCTGACATAAGCGGCGAGGATATATTTTGTAATAATTCGGCTGAAGATTCATGTTGTTTGAATATAAATGCAATATCTTTTACATGTCGCCAAAGCTTTTTATTATCTCTACCAGATTCTTCCAGTAAGTTTGTAAGATAATTATACTTCAACTTTTTTAATAAATTGTTACAAAAATTCCTATATCTTTTATATGAAGTTTGTAAGACGGAATTATCTGAAGAAGATTTTGCCATCAGGTGTAACTTGTCCCTATGTTTCATGCACCTAATTGACCAGGTGTAATCCAAGGCTTTAAGTTATTATTTTTTTTAACTACTGTGGTATACGAAGTGTTGCTAACGATGGCATTTCGTACGTTATTTATTAAGTAAGGCAAAGAAATGTTTACGTCATCGGTTTTATAAACTGGGCTAAAAACAATGTTTTGAATTGCATGTTCAAGGTTTTCCATATTAGTTTTAGGAATGAAGTATTTACACTTCGGTTTAGGTATTTTAAGGCTTAAGCTAAGAATGACGGCACTATGATCGGTTACTATAGGATTGGTGACTAGGGTTATAGATGGTAACTTAGTTTTTAGTAAAGTGTGGTCTAAACAGGAACCACTTAGATGAGTAGGGAGCAAATGTGCTGGAAGCAGGCCCTGGCATGCACATATATTAAGGTAGTCTGTTGCTCCGCCATGACAGCCTTCAGGGTTGAGATCTATATTCATATCACCCGTTAACACTATATTTTTGAATGGCGACAGTTGCCTAAGTGTATTGCATAATGACGTGATAAAATTATCTATTTGTTTAAAGCCACAAGGTCTGTAAACAGCAAGGATAGCAGTTTCATGGCCCAGTTTCACCAATAACCTACTACAATCAGGTTCTTCCATTGATATGTTTAATTTTTTTTCGCAAAGACAACTACACCGTCATTTTGGTTATATACAGTTTTACTACTAAAAGTATTATATCCTGGCAGTGATGGGAGGTTGTTTTGACTTTTAGATAAAAATAAAAAGTTAAATCATTATATACTGTGTTGTATATTATTCAAAAACATCGCAGTGGGACACGATTTCATTTTTATAAAATCATAAAAGTTTAAATTATTGTAAAGGTACGGCCTATATACGTTCCATAATAGCGCACAGGGTTCCTCTCATTTCTACGAAGGTTGTGAAGCAATTAGTCCACCCCGTTTCTACAGTGCATATCGACAGACTTATAATAATTCTCAGACATAAAGGTTTCCTCACGATGTTTTTATTCACCGTGGTAAATGCCTATAATAATACACAAGAGCTATTTTTAGGGTACCGTACCCAAAGGGAACCTATCACCAAGCCTCCGCTGTCCGTCCGTCTGTCTGTCAGCGGGCTGTATCTCATGATCAGTAATAGGTAGAAAGTAAAAATTTTCACAGAATGTGTATTTCTGTAGCCACTATAACAACAACTAATAAAAATAAAATAAAATTAAAAATTAATGGGGGCTCCCGTCCTAAAAACGAGTTTTACGATGATAAAACATGGCCGGCTCTTTTATAGAATAACGGTGATAAACGACGAACGAACAGTCCACCTGCTGGTAATTAGGTACCTATATACTATGGGCCATAGTTATTCACATCTATCCTCGGTTAAGAATCAAAATTCAGATATGTTGACACCCTAGAGGACTAAGATGAATTGCCTGATATATATTAAAAAACTTTTTTTTAAATAGAATAAAGCGATACGAGCACACAGTCCACCTGATGGTAAGTGGTTGTTGTGGCCTATGGACATCTACGTCTATCTTCGTTTGCGAATTAAAATGCAGATGCCTCGTTAGCCGTGAGGACTAAGATGGAATGCCTCTTCTCCGGTAAAATGGATCTCTGGTTCTCTAGACTCACCATACGAAACACAGCAACATTGAGCTGCTATTCTGTGAGAGCGTGGTCCTTCCCCGGTCGATCCTCAGACCACTCCCCGTGGTCAATGCGAAATAAAATGCAAAGGGATGCAACATCTCTTCGCAGTGCCAATGAATCGAGCCGATCGGAAAGGACTCGGTCGTTGACGATTTGAGCCGCTCTGCGCTGGATGCGGTCAAGTGGAAGGAGCTGGCACTGGGGAGCCCCTGCCTCTGTGGGCAGGGGCTCCCCAGTGCCAGCTCCTTCCACTCATCTCTGTAGATGGGAACAGTATTCCATGTGAGGCCGAACCTGTGCCTTGTAGAGGCCAATTCGGCCTTCTCTTACAAGTGACCACGAAATTGCACGTTACTCGATATGTCGACTCCGAGGATTCCGAGGCTCTACCACGTATGAAAACTTATAAATTTTAAAGAAATAATGCTCGTTGCTTCTGAAATAACAATAAAATGTGTTATAGTAAGGCGTAGCCTCTTCTTATTTTAAAGGCAAAGTTAATCTAGTAAAAGGAGCTATATTTCTCAAATGCAGTAAACGTCACATTTTTGGTAATAACCATTTTGTCATAAAGTAGGTATTCGAAATAGCAATTAAATGTAACTGTGCCAACAGAAGCAAACACTCAAAGTCACGTACTATCTATACATATTTTTATTATTTTTAAATATTTTATTGTATAAATATTTAACTGTAATTAATTGAAGCGTTACTTTGCAGAAATCCATTTTATTAATGATCTTAAAAATAAACTTGTTTATATCCGCGTGATAAAATAACATTCTTTGCCTTAACTAGTCTGAAAAGCACCTCCCGCCCTTCCTCAATTGCGCTCAGACTTAGCGGTCAGCCTCCGCAGAGTCTACTTCACCTAAGGATGCCTCGTGTAGAGGCGAAACACGTGGTAGTGCTGGGATTAGTGGTGACGGGGATAGTGCACGCAATTGAAGGAGAGGCGGGAGGTGCTTTTCAGACTAGGTAATGCACATGATATTATTACGTGGATTTAAGCAAATTATTTTTAAAATTTTAATTGATTGTAGTATCCTTTAACTTGTTTTATAATGAATTGTATTTTTGATGGTGCATAATAATATATGGTTTTAAAAGCATGTACTCTGCGAAAAACTGATTGCATTTTGGCGAGATAACTTCGACAAAAAATTTAAAGTCGACGAAAACTTTAAATGTCGACCTGTTATGAGATACCTACAAGAAGTGGATGATGCAAATGATTTAGAGATATACTTTCTGAAAGTCCTTGGAGGGGCTTATGTATATTTATCTACTTACATATGTGGCTTTTCTGACTTATGACCATCATGATTATATTTTTTTATTTCAGCTTTTAGTGATTTTTATAGATTTTATCTTTGCAAATCGACAATTAAGTTCAAAAACTAAAATTTTTAAATTTTCTGAAGCTACAGTTTTCGTTCCTAATCTCTAAAAGCCTTGCCCCTATCTTAGCAAAATAAATATTATTCTCCGTTAGGGATCGCCATATCTCACAAAGGGTACACATAGGGAACAACTTGAGATTTCCCAACGGATGGCATAACATGATCATGCACTACACTAACCTATGCCTATATTGCCCTATACTATGTTTATGAATTTGCTAGTGTTCGAATATTTATGTTAATATTCGAATTTTATTAAAATAACGAACTACTTTATAAAATTTAAAACTGGTACTAGATACTCTTACTGGGCTCTTTCTCAAAAAGAAAAGAAAAGGAGGACAGCAGAGTCTTTATGCTTCAGTGTAGTGTAAGCGGCCTGTAGACAACAGTGGGGAGGGAATAACCGTGGCTTGGTCATCCGCGGTAAACAAAGAAGAACCCCTTGGCTGGCCCGTGGTGTAGGGACGGCTCGAGGTGGCCACTCCGAGTGGGCTTGGCGAGCCTACTTCAGATATGTGTCGGTGAGCTACGGTGAGAGGGGTGCTCTCTCCCCCTACCGCTGCAGCCGAGGCAGAGTCGCGGAGGAAGAGGAGTCTTGGTATGGCAATGCGCCACACACCCTATCCTCCGCGACTCTGACGGGGCCGTACCGTTGATGTGGTGGTAGTGGGTCAGCGGGGGCAGAGGAGTGTCGGTATTGCGAGGTGCCGCTCTCCCTAATCCACGGCCGAATCTTGGTTGGCGGTGGAGCCAGAGACCAGATCCGTCGCTGGGGTAATGCGGGCGACTAAGTGCTACTAAGCGCTCGATTTTCCTGGCTCCGTGATCTCCGACTCCACCTGTGGGTTGGAGGCGGTGGAAGGAGGCGTGCCTAGTGTTCCTGGTGCGTTCTGCCTGAGAAGGAGAATGGGGAGGAGAGGTCCTCCCCCGAGAAGTGGCTGCTATGGGGCGGCCGGCGCTGGTGGGGCTGTGGATGTGTGCGAAAGCGTTTCCGTGGCCCTGCCAATATGCGGCGAAGGTGGAACACCATGGGGTTTTAGTCGGTGCGAGTCCGATATAATCCGTCCTTGCCCCAGCAAGGCGGATATGCGTAGGCATCTCCCCAATAAAAAAAGCAGTGGAATGCTTATCTTTAATGATTTAATTTTTGTCTCAAGTAAATTAAAGTTGGTCTTTTTATTGGACACTGGTCTGTAATTTTAAGCAGGTTCTTAAAACAATTAATCGTAATTAATTAATCAGTATCGATTTTTTTTTTTATAGAAGAGAGGTGAACAAACATGCGGTTAACCTAATGGTGTATCCACCGCCACGTATGAACAACTGAAACACTGTATCGGTCTCGAAACATCGCCATCGTGGTAAAAGATTAGAACTTCATAATATGTAAAGTGATATGTAACCGTGAAGTTGCGGTGTAAGAAATCACTATTTCATCACTACCCCATTTCGTCCCGAGGGTGTCGTAAGAGTCAACAGAGGGAAAATGAATCAGGATATGGACAGCAGTATACCTGGTAACAACTCGAAATAAAAATAAAAACTGCGGTTGCCAACCCTACTACAGCAAAATGGCCTTACGAGGCAATCTATGACGGAGGCCTACGTTCAGCAGTGGACTTTTATAGGCTGTAATGGATGAATAGATCAAATATGTGATGAAAATATTACAATTCTCAGGCACGAAGGTTACAACGACTTCGAAATCAGCACTTAAAATTGCAAATTAACAATTTCATTGGTGCCGGCGTGGATCGATGCCTGATGCGCACTGTGAAATTTATGGCGCATGTAGCCCTGAGTTGCGATGCTCTATTTTTTTTTTTCTCTTTTGTATTAAATACAATAATAAAATATATATTTCTTTGATCAAAAACCTGCTCAAAATGTTAAAATTTGACTCTGTGACTTTAAGATCAGCTTTTCGGCGTAAAGGCCTAAGAATGAAGATCCTGAATTCTAACTCCAAACCAAGTCAATGCTTGTGTAACTCAAAAATTGCTTTTAATATATTCCCCTGTTGTGAACCTAAGCCTAGTTTAGCTACTTCGCTCATAATACTATATAGAAAGAACAACATAATGTTGATGTGTTTCGTATGGTAAATGACGAGAACCGGGGACTCTTTATACCCTGAAAATGACCTGCTGTATCAATATATGTACCTGCTGTATACAATCATATGTGCTCAATTGTCACTCTTACATGTATAATTATATATATATATATATATATATATATATATATATATATATATATATATATATATATATATATATATATATTAATATACATGCAATTTGGTATATTTAATATAAATATAAGAAAACTTAAATAACACGCATTAATCACGAGCTGTGATGACCCTAGTGCAGATACTGGGTCGTAGTCATAAAATTATTGTACTCTCATCGGACCTTGATTACACATGCAAATTTTCAAGTCAATTGGCATTCTACATGTTTGTGAAAACTACATTATAAGATTCCATTACATAGTTAGATAAATAGATACACGCGAAGCCAATAATATACATAATATTAATTAATATATAGAAGCAAATAATAATAAGCGTGAAGTTGTTACAACTTAATCTACTTAATTCCGGGTAAAGAAAGAAAATGATGTGTCCTGCCCAGTTTGAAGGGGAACTCAAACATACTACGATCCAACCACCCGTGCGTAGCGCTAAGTCGCACTTTGGGTTCTATAAGGAACGTAAGATTTAGCTATAATTTACTATAGAAGGGTTTCATTAAACCTACGGACTGAGAAATTTATATAGGTCCCATAACACTCGCCTAAAAATAAATTATGTAAACGGTTTAAATTTTCGCCCTACGCCACTAAAACACGTGATAAATTATCTTCATTTATCATTATAAAAAAGGTTATTTTGAATGTATTCAAAATAACGAGAATGTATACTACATTTTTTTTATAGAAGAGGAGGCAAACGAGCATGCGGCTCACCTAATGGTTAGTGACTACCGCCGCCCATGAACAACCGCAACACAACGGGAATTGCAGATGCGTTGCCGGTCTTTTAAAAAGGTGTAAGCCCTTTTTTTTGAAGGTTCCTAATTTGTATCGGTCCGGAAAAATTGCTGGTGGTAATCGATTCCACAAAAAAATTGTTGTGTTGTGCAGAGATGGAAGAGATGGCTGACAGAAGTTCTCTTGGACAGCCTTGGCGAGAGACCAGAATACACGGGTTCCCGAAGGAAGGCGAACTAGCTTCTCGCCAATTCTGCCGATGTGCTCAGACCTTGCCTTGGCAATGACGCTTTTGAAGGACCTGGAGGCAGAATTATACTTCTTTTTAAGTGCGCTTGTGTTTACATCCCGAGACGTGGATGCGTCAGCCCAGGCCCGGTAGCACTCCTGCTTATAGCGCAATGCTATTTTACAGGAGCGACCAAACCATGGCTGCGATCTACCTCCGATGGGCACCACAGAGGATGAAATAAAAAGTTCCATACCCTGAAGTACCACATAAGCAACAGAATCGGCAACAACGCTGGGATCTTCCAGCGAGAAGCAAACCCGCCCCCAAGGGTAGGATGCAAAGAAAGACCGCATCCCGTCCCAATCGGCTAGCCTATAGCGCCAAACACGGCGGTAAGCTGCAGATCGCAACTGCGATTGGAGCGTGAGTGGCACCGTACTCCGGATCAGACAATGGTCCGAAGAGACGGAGATCTGATATCCGTCCGATATGAGAGGTCAGCATAAGGTCTAACAGGTACATGGTCTTCTACATCTGGGATCCGCTTAGGCGAAGTAACCAGTTGTGTTAGACCATATGCCAAAGCGAAGTCATAGATAGATCTACCCGCAAGATCGGTTAAACGACAACGAAGCCATTCAGCGTGGTGGGCGTTAAAGTCACCGAGTATCACGATCTCTGCGGATGGCACCTGTTCTAGCTGAGTCTGCAGCCATTTGGACGTGGCCGATTAGTCGGTCTGTGTCAGCATTACCGCTATGGGACCTGTAGAGGTACCCGTAGATGCGGGGACGGTCGTCGCTGTCTACGCGCAGCCATAGGATGAACAGGTCCGTACCTTCAAGATTGCCGAGGCGTTGAAAACAGATGTCCTCTCTGACGTATACGCAAACTCCAGCCCGGGGCACAAAGGAATGTTTTAATTTGTACCCCGGGTAGGAGAGATATGAAGTATCAGCCGGAGAGGACACCTGAGTCTTGGTTAAAAAGAGCAAGGCCGGCTTCGCCGTCTCTAGATGGTAATGGACAGCGTTAAGGTTCGAATGAAGTCCCCTGATGTTGCAAAAATTCACAGAGCGTGACAGGGATCGCCTTGGTTGTATTGCTCCGCTTGCCCCGAGCAGCATTAGTCGCGAGCAGAATTTTGCCCCCCCCCCCCCCGCTGCAGAATACGCGGGGCAACATGAGCATCGACGCTCAGGAGTGGAGTAGATTGGTCGTGGATACTCAGCGAGGGATTCTCCAGTGGTGCTGATACCCTCCTGGGGTAGTCTTTTATTTAATTCCACTACCATGTATATGGAGGGGGGGGGGGGGGGGATTGGGCCTCCGGCCACCTGCACTCACCAAGCGCAATGCAGAGGTTAACCTCTACTTCACGCTGGTATTCTGTGAGGTCGTGGTACCAGCAGCCCGGTTCGAGCCGGCTCATTCGTGCGGCAGCAAAAGCTGTCGCTTGGCTTTACCTCTGTTAAACATACATCCACATAAAATAATTGTAAACAAATGTAATTCCTTACACAATTATAAGCAATTACATTTGTTTACAATTTTTATGTTTTATGATCCAATACCAAAGAAATACATGAAAACGAAAGGAAATAATTTTACGGCCTGCGCTCAAAGACGGCACGGCATGGCACGGCGTAGCAACGCACATTTCGCTATGCCGAATGATCCTGTAGCATCTCGCGTCATGCCAAAGGATTTTGTGGCATCCCGTGGCATACCAAACAAGTCAAGACGCGCTCGTGTACCGGTCGCTCACGACTCGTGACACGCCGTGCCTTGCCGTGCCGCCAGTGAGCGCAGGACCTTAATGACATGTACAGTTATTTTACGTGTCATTTAAAGTATTTATTTCATCACATGCATTTCTTTGGCAATGAAACTGTAAAATCTCACGAGCTTTATAATTTCAGCTGCCCTCTAAGACGCAGCGGTGAACTGGTAAATAAATATTAATTCAATAAATAAATAAAAAATTGATTGATTGATTGATTGGTAATAGATGCAAAAGTTCATGGATGATATCTAAACACTGTCCAAACCCACATGTGGTTACGACCGAATTTTATGGCATTCCATGAGGAGGCCTGTGCCGAACAAGGGACTTGTAAATAATAATAACAACGCTTCTTATAAATCAGCTCCTAAACGCTTAGTGCTGGTTATGGGCCTCTTCTGCTGTATCGTAAAGTTACAGCCTATATTGGTCCCACTCCTGGGCACAGGCCCTCCCCTCATTTCTGATTTTAGGGCAAGGAAGTATCCACCGCGCTGCCCCAATGCGTTTTGGCGAACTTCACATGTCTTCGAAATATTTGTTTCTTATTTCTCAGCCATGCAGGTTTCCTTACGATGTTTTCCTTCACTGCCGAGCACGTGGTAAATCAGCACTTAAAATTGCAATTAACAATTTCATTGGTGCTGGCGGGGATTGAACCCGGTTTTCTCACATCCTGTGACATTCACAGTGAGCGCTAACCATCTGAGTTACCACGGCTCAGATGATTATGCTGTATCTTAATTTGCTATAATAACATTTCTTTACAAGTGTATTAAAGATCGGTGGATCAGACGTCTCGCATTTTTGCAGTTGCTGCTTTCCTTTTTTTTAACAAAATCGGGGTGACAAACGAGCATACATTCCAACTGATGGTAAGTAGTTGCTGTGGCCCATAGACATCTACATCTATCCTCCCTTAAATATCAAAATGCATATGAGACAGAAACAGAAACAGAAACTTTTTTATTCAATATAGGTTATTAAAAATACATATTGAAAGTCTTTTGTTTAGTTACCACTGGTTGAAAAGAAACCTCTGTCTTGAGAAGAAACAGCAAGAAACTCAGGGGGTCTTTTTTTTAAATAAACAGCTTACAATCATGCATGTTATGCAATTAACCACACAAAAAAAATAGAAATAGCTTGAAAGCGATCACCTTATTCCCAGGGATTATTATCATTCATCATTCATCATTACAGCCCTTCACAAGTCCACTGCTGAACATAGGCCTCCCCCAAAGAATGCCACAAAGCACGGTCCTGAGCCACCTGCATCCATCGACTTCCTGCATGTCTTACCAGGTCGTCACTCCATCTTGTGTGGGAACCCTCCACTTCGCCTACCGGTACGAGGCTGCCACTCGAGGACCTTTCTTCCCCATCGGTTGTCGGTTCTTCGAGCTATATGGCCGGCCCACTGCCACTTCAGCTTACTAATCCGTTGAGCTATGTGGGTTACTCTGGTTCTACTGCGGATATCCTCATTCCTAAGTTTATCACGCAGTGAAACTCCGAGCATAGCCCTCTCCATAGCTCGCTGAGCGACCTTGAGCTTCCTCATACGGCCAGCAGTGAAGGACCACGTCTCAGTTCCGTAAGTCATCACTGGCAACACGCACTGGTTGTACAGTTTTGTTTTAAGGTTTTGAGGTATTTCTGACGAGAAGATGTGTCGTAGCTTCCCGAACGCTGCCCAGCCGAGTTGAATCCGTCGATTGACCTCTCTACTACTATTTGTCCCAGATAAACATACTCGTCAACAACTTCGAGCTTAGTGCTCCCAACAACTACCGGCATAGGTGTGACATGGACATTAAACATAATCTTTGTTTTGTCCATGTTCATCTTAAGACCTATCCGTTGGGAGACACTATTGAGGTCATTGAGCATAGTGCTTAGTTCCTCCAGCGATTCTGCCATGAGGACTATATCGTCGGCAAAACGAAGGTGAGTGATGTACTCGCCATTGATGTTATTTCCGTATCCTTTCCAGTCCAGAAGCTTGAAAACGTCTTCCAATGCAGCGGTGAAGAGTTTCGGGGATATAACGTCACCCTGTCTTACACCTCTCTGCAATTGGATAGGTTTCGTACTCTGGTTCTGTACTCGGATAGCCATCGTAGCTCTACTGTACAAACACTTCAGCACTTCGATATACCGACAGTCAACTTGGCACCGCTGAAGGGACTGCAGCACCGCCCAAATTTCGACGGAATCAAAGGCTTTCTCATAGTCCACATACGCCAGACATAGTGGCAAATTGTACTCTTCGGACTTCTGTACAATTTGCCGTAGGGTATGTATGTGGTCAATGGTGCTAAAGCCCTTTCGGAAACCGGCTTGTTCGGGAAGCTGGAAGTCGTCAAGTCTGCGCGCGAGACGATTCGTAATGACTGTCGAAAACAGCACGTAGACGCGGCTCAGAAGGGAAATCGGTCTGTAGTTCTTCAAGAGAGCGTTGTCACCTTTCTTGAAGAACAAGACCACCGCACTTCTGCTCCACGCCTCCGGTGTAATGCCACCATGGAGGACGGAATTAAAAAGCCTCTGAAGGACTT
Source organism: Parnassius glacialis (assembly GCA_033319125.1). NCBI lineage: Eukaryota > Metazoa > Arthropoda > Insecta > Lepidoptera > Papilionidae > Parnassius > Parnassius glacialis. Next base: position 35,382,558 of record JAVANC010000012.1, on the reverse strand, counting down.
CAAGTACCGGTCTTCCACCCGCTTTCAGAAGCTCCGCTGTAATTCCATCCTCGCCTGGGGCCTTGCCGTTTTTAAGGTCCTGGAGAGCCATTCTAATCTCGCTCAGACTGACGTCCGGGATATCTTCGGAATAGTGTCGAATAAGACTCGCTCTTGGATCGTTACTCACACTTGCGTGTGGCCCCAACGATGACGTGTACAGCTGCCCATAGAACCTTTCAATCTCACTCAAAATCTCAGGTGCCCCGGAAACGATGCTGCCACATTCGTCTTCGGCTTTGACAGTTGGCTCTTTCTGGCAGATAGATCTCTGGAAAAGACTTTGGAGCCTTGGTTCCGCTTGATCGCTTCTTCAATACGAGCTGTATTGAAGTTGCGTAAGTCTCGCCGCATGCATTTAGAGATCTGTCTGTTCAGTTGCCTTGTAACACGAAAATTTTCGTGTACATTATTTTAGCATATTTATATTATTACAGTCGATGAATAGACATCAGTGCGCCATCTAACGTCATTAGTCCGAAGTAACTAGAAACGTATATTGACGAATCGAGCTAGCTAATTGCATGCAATCGACCTTTCGTGTTAGTTCGAAATCCTACCACGAATCGACGGTGGCGCGTAGCCCAAGGGAGGCCTAGTCTTTTTGAGCGAGCCGTTGTAATGATCGGACACGCACATATATAATTTTTGAATCGAAACGCCGGAACATGAATTTAAAGTGACGAGTACTTGGGCGTACGGCCCCTTAAACACAATGTATACAGGCAGTTTAATGTGTTGAAACACATCATCCCATAAATTGTAAGTACTTAATGTTTTTGTCTTCTTAAAAGCACATGTGCTCTAATTAACGGTACATGGTATTTCATAGATTCTTTGGTATTGTCATAGGGGTCCTTAGTCCTTACTTTGAGTATGGTCCATTATCAAGTTTAACTATGTGAACGAGGCGAGGCAGCTTCAACTAGTGGCTATATTGGGACTGGGCGGTCTGGAGACCGCGACCGGAGTACACCTGGAGGACATCTGTTACCTCACTGCTTCGCGGGATTGACCATAAACAGTGTAATATTGTGTAATCCACCAGGTTAGTCAAAACCTCAGTTCCCAGTGTATTTTAAAGTGACAACTTGATATTTGGGGCTATCAATATGAACTTTAGAAGGAAATAAACTACTTTTTGTCTGTATATGTAACTTTGAATTTTCATTTACTAATCATCCAACAACAGGCGCCCTGGGATACTTTTATTTTGATACTCGTGTCTCTTAACTCTCCGATGACCGTAGCCGGTGAGTAACGCCCTAAAAAGTGTTATAGCCTGTATGCTGTCAAATCTGTTGAAGAATGCAGCCTCATCTACCGTCTAACAGCCATGAGATTAAGAGTGTGATCGGAGAGTTTTTGTGTTCTTCTGCGGCGGGTCTTGCAGAACTTAGCTCCGACCGCATGGACAGTTTCCACGAGCTTGTTTTTCATATCGTCCACTTCATTGCAGTCTACTAGGCACTGAAAACGGTTTTGTAACTCGAGCTGAAAGGTTTCGGGACTTTGGATTAGAGCACGAGGGGGACGGAGCGTTGACTTCATCAGACGAGACCTCTCCAACTTAACATTTAGGTTCAGTGTGCCTCTAACCATTCGGTGATCGCTGCCGGTTTTCACCCTCGCGATCACTGAGACATCACTGAACAGTTGTCGTCTGGTCGTCATAATGAAGTCAATCTCATTTTTTATCGAACCGTCGAGGCTCGACCAGGTCCACTTCCTGTGGGGCCACTTCTTGAAGAAAGAGTTCATCATAAAGAGTCCCTCTTTCTCCATGAAGACGGCCAGCTGCTGGCCCCTTGGCTTCCGTAGCCCTATTCCAAATTTCCCTACTTTCAGCTCACCGTTCTCTCTTGTGCCTAGTTTTGCATTGAAGTCTCCCATTAACACCGTATATTGGGTTTTGGAGGAATGCATGGCTCTAGAGATATCCTCATACATTTCCTCCACCTCCTCATCGGGGTGTGCCGAGGTTGGTGCGTAAACCTGTATGACCTTCAGCGAATACCGTTTGGTGATTCTGAGTATAAGGTACGCAACCCTCGTCGACACACTCCCGATCTTTACAACGTTGTTAACGAGAGACTTGTGGACGATAAATCCGACACCTCCTTGGGACAGATCGTCGCCCTCCCGGTGATAGAGCAAGTTGCCAGATTCGAGGATTACCGTGTCCTCCCCCTCTCTTCGGACTTCGGATAATCCTATAATATGCCAGCGCAACTTGTCCATCTCTTCTTCCAGCTCCACGATCTTCTCGTCAGTCCTCAGGGTGCGTGCGTTGTACGTTGCCAGGTCGAGTCGTCGTAGGTGGCAACCGAAACTCCACCGGAGATTCTTAGCACCCCCTGCCCCGCCGTTACCATGGTCGCCACAGTAGCCAGGAATAGCGGGGCCGCCGGGGACTAGGGGCCGTCTGTTTGTGTTTTTCATCATCATTTATCATTCATGAATTCCTAAATATTATAATAACCCTTTTTGTACAAACTTAGATTAATAAAGTTTTTTTTTTTCGAATTTTCTGGAATTTTGTTGAAAAACGCCAAGAATGGATTACTGCCTTGGTAGAGTCGAGTAACTGGTACTAGTGGCTTGTGTCAGTTCCTAGTATTTACAGAATGAATCTGGGGGCACGGCAGTGCCCCCGCCAAGTCGAGCAAAAAAGCGGCACGGGCGTACCATCCTTTTCTCGAAGCAGTTCAGGCCATTTCTGAAACCCTATAACTTCGTTATGGATAAAATTAGAAGCCTGAATTTTTACTAACCAAGTAGGCATTGTATAGACTCGGTATATTTTAAAATTTCATTAAATTTGAGCCAGTATTTTAAGAATTATAACTAGTCAAAATTTCTTAATTTTGTCACTCTCTGACTGACCGATCATCAAAACTCTGAGGCACTTCTGGCAGCATAGAAACTTCAAATTTGGAATACTATTATTATTTAATATAATATACAAGGAAAAATTAAAATATTTTACAATTTCAGTCCAGTTTTCGAGATACACCAACTGCATAAATAACTTTGTAATCCTATATAAACATATAGTATTACAAACTTACATTTGCAGTGAATGAATCAGTGTACCTATAGATGTATAATGGAATAATAGGTGTAAATAGCTACCTAGATATAACTATCTACAAAAAGAAATGAGATGGCATCAAAAACATAACTTGTAAAAAAAGCCAAGTCTCGCAACTCAGTTCTTCTACCGTAAAAAGTTGTGAGATCCATGTAATACCAAGTCGGTTAATTTATTCAGTCCATAGATTGATACATAGATTGACTTACTATCTGGAATTACACCAAATTCGATACTAGTATTTAGGCTATTATTTTTTATTTGGCTATTAAAATAATAGTTGAACCGCGATTATATCATATCTATTATAGACTCAATAACTTTAATGGGAACCCCCCACAGGTCTGCAGTTTTCTTAATATCAATAGTTTTAAAATATTTTATAATATCATTTGATGATATTTTATTAAATATTGAATTCTTTATACACTATTTACACTTTTTAAATAATGATTCTGCGACAGTAGGAGAAGAGTTCAGTGAATTATTGGATTAGATCGGAATATCAGTAAAATATTTCTCAAAAACCATTGTAACATCCAGATCTGATTCAGTTAATTTGGTAACACTATTCTTTTTTATTTGCTTCACAAAAATTCTATAAACCACCATGAAAACCAGTACACAAAATGAAAAGCAGTAACACTACAACGCGTGCTTCGTTCGTATTGCAAATTAAAACTAAACTTAAAATGCTAAATATAGAATTGTGGCCCTAATGCTTGGCGCGACAGGGTGGCGCCGAATTATGAATAGATGGAATTGGAGTCAAAATTCAGTAATTACGTATAATATGTGAGTGACTAATTATAATCCTTTTCTAAAGATATTTTTAAATTAATTATTTAAGTATTTTCTACCTAAATGTGATCAATAATAGTCACTGAGAGCACTTATGTGTTTTTAGAAATTATAAAATATGGGTGTGTATATATTCGTGTTAATATACCATAGTTAATACTTTGTGAAGTGTTTTATTAATCCGTTAGCTGTTCCAGCAACGGCAAGTAGTTACAGTGTTAAATCAAACATTTGGTCCTCCGAGCCGGACTATCGAAAATCTTGCTTGCACTATGCCAGCTGATAATTGTATGTAAAAAAATGACCTTTTGAGTAGCCTAAAAAAAATGTCAATGTCCTATAAATAGTGACATCAACATCTTCAGCCACTTTTTACCCTTAGCATGGAATATTATCTCCTAATTTTTATGACATCCTGGAGTACCATATTTAATTAAATAAGAATCACCAAATTGGTTAACAATTGACAAAATTATCGTATAATATAAATAAAAATAAAAAACATGCGTGAGTGTCGTCAAACACTCAGTTAGAACGAAGTTCCTACCGTAGTATATTATTATTGATAAACGTATTACATTATCGATTCATCATCATCATCATGACCACAAGAAATGCCAATTAGTGCTTCCAACAACTACCGAAATAGGTGTGACATGGAGGTTAAACATAATTTTTGTTTTGTCCATGTTCATCTTTATACCTATCTGTTGCGAGACACTATTGAGGTCATTGAGCATAGTGCTTAGGTCCTCCAGCGATTCTGCTATAAGGACTATATCGTCGGCAAATTGAATGAGAGTGATGTACTAGCCATTGACGTTAATATTGTATCCTTTCCAGTCCAGTAGCTTGAAAATGTTTTCTAATGCAGCGGTGAAAAGTTTCGGGAATATTACGTCATCCTATATTACACCTCTCTGCAGTTGGATAGGTTTCGCGCTATAGTTCTGTACTCGGATAGCCATCCTAGCCCTACTGTACAAACACTTCAGCACTTCGATATACCGGCAGTCCACTTGGTACTCCTGAAGGGACTGCAGCACCGCCTAAATTTCGACGGAATCAAAGGCTTTTTCTTAATGCACATACGCAAGACAAGATTAATCAAGTGGCAGATTGTACTCTTCGGTCTTCTGTACAATTTGCCGAAGTACTTTTCGGAAACCAGCTTGTTCGGGAGGCTGGAAGTCGTCAAGTCTCTTTACGAAACGATTTGTAATGACTCTCGAAAACAGCAAGGAGACGCGGCTCAGAAGGGAAATCGGTCTGTAGTTCTTCAAGGCAGCGTTGTAGCTTTTCTTGAAGAACAACATCACCGCACTTCTACTTCATACCTCCGGAGTAGTATTTCCATGAAGTACGAAAGGAAGAGCTTCTAATGGACCGGTTTTTTACCCGCTTTTAGAAGCTCCGCTGTAATTCCATCCTCGCCCGGGGACTTGTCGTTTAAAAGGTGTTGGAGAGCCATTCTAATCTCGCTCAGACTGACGTCCGGGATATCATCGGAATAGTGTCGGATAATACTTGCTCGTGGATCATTACTCACATTTGCGTGTGGCACCAACGATGACGTGTATATCTGCCCATAGAATCTCTTAATCTCTCTCAAAATCTCTTACACTCTCACACTCGGCCTTCAGCTTTGACAGTTGGCTCTTTCTGGCAGACATATCTCTGGCGAAGACTTTAGAGTCTTGGTTCCGCTCAATCACTTCTTCAATACGAGTAGTATTTAAGTTGCATAAGTCCTGCCGCATGCATTTGGAGATCTGTCTCATCAGTTGCCTGTATACTATCAAATCTACTGAAGACTCCAGCTTCATTTCCAGTCTAACAGACATGAGATTAAGAGTGCTATCGGAGAGTTTTTGTATTCTACTGCGGCGAGTCTTGGAAAACTTAGCTCCAACCGCATACACAGTTTCCACGGGCTTGTCATTTATATCGTCCACTACACTGCAATCTTTTAGGCACTGAAAACGATTTTGTAACTCGAGCTAAGAGGTTTCGGTACTCTGGATTAGAGCACGAGGGGGACGGAGCGTTGACTTCATTAGACTACACCTCTCCAACTTTACGTTAAGATTCAGTGTGCCTCTCACCATTCGGTGATCACTGTCGGTTTTCACCCTCGCGATCACTGAGACATCACTGAAGAGCTGTCGCCTGGTCCTCATAATGAAGTCAATCTCATTTTTGTCGAACTGTCGGGACTCGACCAGGTCCACTTCCTGTGGGGCCGCTTCTGCAAGAAAGAGTTTATAATAAAGAGTCTTTCTTTCTCCATGAAATCGACCAGCTGCCCTCCCTTTGGGTTCCGTTGCCTTAATCCAAATTTCCCAACTTTCAACTCACCGTTCTCTCTTGTGCCTAGTTTTGCGTTGACGTCTCCCATCAACATCGAGTAGTGGGTTTTGGAGAAATGCACGGCAATAGATATATTCTCATACATTTCATTCACCTCCTCGTCGGAATGTGCCGAGATTGGCACGTTAAATTGTATGACCTTCAGCGAATACCGTTTGGTGATTCTGAACATAAGGTACGCAATTCTCTTCGACACAATCCTAATCTTTACAATGTTGTTAACGAGAGACTTGTCGACGATAAACCTGACACCTCCTTGGGAGAGATGGTCACCCTCCCGGTGATAGAGCAAGTTGTCGGATTCGAGGATTACCGTGTCCTCCCCCTCTTTTCAGACTTTGTATAATCCTATAATATTCCAGCGTAACTTGTCTATCTCTTCTTTCTGCTCCACGATCTTCTCGTCAGTCCTTAGGTTGCGTGCGTTTTAAGTCGAGTCGTCGTAGGTGGCAACCGAACCTCCACAGGAGATTCTTAGCACCCCCTGTCCTGCCGTTACCGTGTTCGCCACCGTAGCCAGGAATAGCGGGGCCGCCGGGGACTGGGGCCGTTTATTATTTTCATTGCTCATGGGTGGTATATTACCATAGTTGCCACGCTTGGCGAGTGGATTGGCAACCGTAGTTTCTTTATTACTTTTGCTGTTATCAGAAAGATGCTGCTGCCCATCTTCTGCATCAGTTTCCATCTGTCGCCTTTTACGACACACATGGGAAGATATGGGGTAGTTGCTTTTCCTTATCCGCCACTATATGGGGCTATTAACAAATAGAAATAAATGAATTAGTAGCGTCTATCTAAAAGAAGGTGAAGAGACCACCAAAATCGAAAGAGGATCCTGACGGAAAAATTTTACACTTTTTCTCGCCTAGCCCCCATCCGTCAAATTCGTACCATGCGATAAGGAACTTCGTACCAAAAAAAGAAATAAAGCCTCTATATTTTAAGCGAGTTTTAAGCCTTCTCTGCTTTTTGAAGTCATGTTCCAGAATTATCGCAACATAAGTCATTGATACAACTCTACGGTGGATTTATGGCACATAAAATAGGAAATGGTTAAGCGGCCTTTGAATGTTTCGCACACAATCTCTGAAATATCTACCATTATTCACGTAAAACTCATTCATCGAATATCGGCTTCACATTGTGACGCATCGGTGGTTCCCTATATCGTTATATCGAATCCGGTAATGGCGGTGAGAAGACTGTCATTGTACTCCTAAATATAATATCTTTTATACCAGAATGGTAATTTTTAATAGGCTTTCCTCGAAACAGATAAGCTATTGTACTAAAATTAAGTGTATTAGAAATAGCGTGTTTTAGAGCTGCTACACTAACTTGAGTCAAAATTATATGAATTGGTTTTTATGATTCCGCTGCAATATAAAAAGGGTTATAGTTCAGGAAATGAGCGCTCGCTGTAAATTAAACTGTATGCGAGCAACCTGGGTCCAATCCCCGGCGATACTAATGAAATTTTTAATTGTTAAAGCTTACAGATCCGTTGGATGTGATGATTATCCTGGTTCTACGCGGATATCCTCATTTGGAAGTATCTCACGCAGAGAATCTCCGAGCATAGCCAGCAGTGATGGACCATATCTCAGATCCATATGCCATCATTTGCAAAACCTACGGGTGGTACTTGCATATAAAATTATAAATTAAAAAAATGCTAAAATTAAAACGTTATAATACAGTAACATAAAAACGCAAATAACGCAATAAATTATATTTCTTTATTACGCGAAATTTCCATACGCTCAAATAAAACTAACAAATTGTTAACATTAAAGTAAACATAAGTATTATAAACGGAATATGACTACAATATATCCCACCTTAGATTTCATATATTTATGTCAAAAAAGATACTATAATTTTTCTGACGGTACACTCGGGAACATGTCTCATCTACGTTTATTTTGCGTAAGATACACCCGTAAGGTGTACTTAATTCTCTTATGAAAATAACGCGTGAATGTTCACATTATTCTTGGTCGTTGACAGATACGAGATACTTGCTGAATATTCGTGAAGCTTTAGTAGGTATAAAATTCTATATTAACAGTTATAAAGTGCTTTTATCAGAATCTCAAAACAATAAAATTTCGAGTTTAAAAGTAATAATAATAAGTAATGCCATCCACACCGATTTCAGTCACGATATAAGAAAGTGTGGGAAAACACAAATTATGGTCATGTTGTAATTAAAAAAAAATCTACTAAGGGAAGTGCAATAATCTCTTCATTTGGAACAGGTAAAATACTAAGCAATTAAAAAAAAACTCATAGACCTAAATACCTAGATCGTCAGAAAATATAAAACAAAAATGATTCTAACAATTTTAAAATTTATAGATTAATAGAAAACTACTTAAATTATTATACTTCAAAACCATTTAACGGACAAGTTAATTAATTGGCTATTGAGGAAAGGATCAATCAACCTACGAGTATAATGGAATGGGTGGTTACAGATCACAAAATATTAAAAGGGAAATCTTGTTTACATCATTCAATTAGGATTTGTATTAATTTAGCCGTTCCGCTCCAAGAGAAAATAATTGAAGAATCTTTTAATTTGTAAGGAATGTTATTGCTTTGTGATTTTGAACAATATTGAGGTTCTTTAATTAAAGAATATATCTTTGATGTGATTGCATATACGTTTATATTATTATCAAGAGTAAGTTAATTAAAATTGTTGCTAAAAATTTTTTGCTTAAGTGATTCAGTCAATCTATCGGTATGACAAACAGTTCTGAAATTGTTTGAAGACAATCTCTACTCTGTGGGACTATTTCATCACAGAATATTATATGTTTGACATTTGCAGTATGAACGTAAACAATATTTTTTTCTGTTTTGTTGTAATGATAACACATAAGTATAGGTATAGACATTTCAGTTTTCTACACTCCTTGCCTAAAAAAGGATGTCCCTAAAAAGGGATAAAAAGTTTTCACTTCATGTATTAATACCCATACCTAATTATTTGCAATATGTGACTGTTTCAGGCCTCGTAACGCGAAGCGTTATTAGGTAGTGCTTTACTCTCGACACGTCAAGGTCAAGCAATTTTGTGTTCATAAAATGCCCCTATCATAACCATATTGCACTGATACGATAATATGCCTAGCTGTATCAAAAAACACTTTCATTAATCCATCTTATTTTTTATAAAATATAATTTAATATTGCTACTTTGAAAAAAATATTTGAAAAAAATTTAACGTCGACGTCTGGATGTGATGAAAGCATGTTGTCACAATAACTTGCGAAAAAACTGACGTATCAAGACCAGTTTTTTATTAGCATCAAAATTACAACTGGTTCCCTATTTCATATCAAAAGCCTAGTACGCATAGTTTGTTAATAAAATGATTTTAAGCCTTTATAAGTTGGAAGCGCCAGTAACTTGAGTTCTTCGATAAATATTTGTGGACTGTATTGGGTACATACAACAAGCAGAGCAAGGAAGGTAGATGGAAGTAGAATGCACGCACTAATCTTGTGAAGGACTGCCTCGCCTTCCTCCCGACGTCTTAGCTAACACAGCAGGTCACAACGTGGATCGGCGCACGCACTTTTAGATCAGTTCTGGGATATCACACACTCCTTAACTCTCAAGTTATTGTAATCGCGGAAAGCGCGTCACATTTGTGAAATTACAAGGACAAAATGTTCGGTGATAATTACCATTTTAGCGAGGGGCGAAGAACACAATGTCGCGGTATTGTTTGATTGTAACCAGACTGCCGCTGCGTGGCGATTGCGTCGCTTTCAACGGCAGTGCGTGCATATGTGAAGCATTAGGGAGGGAGGGGGTTAAAGTTATGTACCAAGTATTCTATTAGATTTCCAAATTAGATTGTTAACTGGCGTTATCATAAGTTTTATTGCTATTAAAATTTAAAGGCGCTTTCATGTTTAGGACAAAAATAAACCATATATCGATATATTGTCGTATATCGATTTTATACGTGGCCGATCGATTTATTTTGGTAAACATTATTATTTTTTCTCCCCGTAGGTGAAACCTTTTAAAATAATAGAGCGCTGATTTAAAACAAGTTAATAATATATTTTTTACGTGTTTTAAATTATATTCAGGAATACAATTTATGTGTTTCATCAAAATTAAATGAAACTCTCATGAGACGTGCACTTTTAGATTTTCTAAAGTATTTATAAACTTTACTCAACGTTTTTAAATTTCTGAGTTCAGTTTCTGCATCACTTATTTAAGCTTCCAGGTAATATAAAATTAAGTAGGAAAGAGCGGAGTCGTTGAATCCAATCAATCTAGCTTCGGTGGAGCTCCCGTATATCTAAACAAGCTGGCTTAGATCTGCAGCGTATGTTGTAACAAAAGCCTCACTTTTGGTGAAACAGCTAGATAATTTTAATGTAGTTATATACATAGCATTAAGTCGTATGGAATATGAGAAAACGTGACTGAAATCTAAACCGTCTTTGTTTTGCATAAGAGAGCCATAAGAGCAATATGTATCCTTAATGAAAATTACAATAATTATTTGACTTTCTCATTGGTGTAGAAGTTTTAAACGCGACTACTGATCATGGGGTGAGGGTTCGAATCTTTGATTGGGCTAAAATCAGTTATTCGGTTTTTTCTTGTAAGAAATTTTCAGTAGAAGCCCGGTGTCAGGATGATGGAAATGTTTCATTCCCGTGTCTCAGAAAGCACGTAAAGCTGTTGGTCCTCCGCCTGATCTCTTTATAGTCATGTTGGTTATCGGGCTATAGATATGGAGGATGAAGGAGTGCACCTGTGCTTGCGCTCACACTATAATCTTGTCCTACGCATATGGTTACATCTCCGTTGAGACAAGCTGCCGTAACTGAAATTTTATCAAGAGAAGATTAATATATAACTTTATACTCACAGAGTTATATAGGATTTTTAAGGAATAAAAATAATACTAATTTTGGTCTTCCGTATACTGATTAAATATTAAATTTTGTTTTTTGATATATCATAGCTAAAAGCGGATGTGCGAATACACATCAGTTTAGTCGGCAACAACTAAATGAAGCCGATTGCGCTTGGTTAATCTTACGAATTCCATTTATTCATGGCTTAAACTAAGTGTGGTTTTCGGGAAAAACTAGGCAAAGTTCGAATAATAATTAAATTACTACGACCACTATTACCTAACGTTGTCAAAGATACGAAAGCACATGTTAATAATAGTAGATTAAGAAAAAGACTTCTGTTAATATCAAGTTATATGAACGACCGCAGGAGAAATCGAATAGTAAGGAATAAATTAAACCAATCTCTTTTTTTGCTGCACCTATTTGTACTTGGCTAGACCTAAGTGTGATCGTACTTCGGCTTTTTGCCGTAACATAAAATATATAAAAACACAATGTAGTGACGGCGTAAGAGAATCCGTCATCCCATGGGACGACCCCGTGGATGTCATAAGTTATTGATAGGTACCCCAGTTTTGAAACGCATAAATACTTATATAACATGGTAGAGCCATGCTTCAGCTATATTAGTAATATAGTTGTAGCATAAATGAGTCGGCTCGACCGAAGAAGGACCACGCTCTCACAGAATACCAGCGTACAATGGCAGCATGATATTGCAGTGTATCGTATGGTGAGTGTAGAGAACCGGAGACCCATTTAACTAGAAAAGAGGCATTCCATCTTAGTCCTCACGGGTGACGACGCATCTGCATTTTGATTCTTTATTGACGATTAATGTAGATGTCTATGGGTCACAGCAACCTATAAAAAAACTATCCTATAAAAAACACTGTCTAATCTATGCATATAAATAAAATTGAAGTGTCTGTCTTTTGTATTTAAATATAAGTCTTCTGTTAAGCTCAGGGGGTTAGTTGCATGCTATATATAAATAGCAATTTTTTAAATTTTCGTCTTTATTTCAGTCTGTAAATCTGTCCAGATTAATCTTCGGGATTGCTGAATCAATTGTAATGAAACAGCACTAACAGATAGATAGCAAGTCATATGGGATCTAGAATATACTTTATTCAAAAACTGATTTTTTTTTGAGATCTATAAAGTTAATGGTCTTTTACTATCTCAAATCTAAACAGGGCTACATTAATAGACGATATTCAAAGATTCTATCCAAGCGAAGTCGAAGCGGGCTGCTAGTAAAAAATATTTTAATGACACGATTTTTTTTTAAATACTGAAACAGGTGACGGCGAGCGCCGTCAAAGTTGCGAAACGTCTGATGATGCGATTGTTTGCCCACCTACCATTCTTGATGGTTATGACAAGTCTTGCTCCAATGGGAGAGGTCCATGTCTATAAGACTGAGGGATTGATGAGGACGAAGAAAAAGACATAAAACAAAAATTGTTTTTGTAAAAAACTAGTAATATACATTTTGTAAATATTACGAATAGAAAAAATACTCTACTTGAAGAAGTTAACATGGGTAAATATCATACGGTTTTATAACAAAATTCCATAAACCATCAAAAACCTTAATTCTTTATTAAAAAAAAACTGTGTAAAGTAAACTTACAACCTATATACGTCTCACTATTGAACACGGGCCTCCTTTCATTTCTGTGAAGGTTACCAATTTCATGCCGTCGGGTAACAAACTCGGGTTGTTCATGTACTGTAAAATTTACAGCAACCGCATAGAAGTTTTTTTCGAACCAGTGATAAAAGCATAAATGACTTTTTGATAGAATAGGGATGACAACCGAGCATGAAGCCTAATGAAGCTTAATGGTGAGTAGATGCTGTGGCCCATAGATATCTACATCTATTCTCGACTAAGAATCAAAATTCAAAAGCGTTAACAACTCTGAGGACTATGATACAATGCCTCATTTCCAGTTAAATAGGGGTTCTTCACTCTCATCATACGAAAATACAGCAACATTAATTTGGTATTTTATGCTGGTTACCTGTGAGAGCGATCTTCCCCGGTCAAGCCGACCCATTCATGCTACAACTATAATATAGCTGCAGCATGGCTCTTCTACGTTATAAAATAAATAACACTTTTTAAAACCTAGTACGAGTATTAATATAAAAATATTCTATTCCAGACTTCCCATGTTGGCTGTACTCAAGTCCGTTCACTTGCAAAAAGCGCAATTTCAAAGCTGTTCCAACTTAAAGGAGTTTGCTCATTCGGAAAATGGATACAAAGCTGGTTTCTTTTGACAAAATCAACTGATTTTCTAGATGAAACAAAGGATATTACACGACTCAGCGGATAACATATAACCATTTAAAATAAATAATAAATAAATTGAAACTTTTACGTAAAAGTAGAAACGTTAAGTAGCCCGCCATCTTCGCAATTTCTACCAATCAGCAGCAGTCTTACCACAGTTGTGGTACAGTTCAAGGGGTTTTTGTATAATAACAAGCAGTGAAGTATTTCATTTTAGTCCTCAGGAAGGACAACTTATCTGTATGCTACTTTGCGAATTGAAATTTTCTAAAATTTATCTAACGTTTCCCCGCTCAATTTTTCCAGTTACTAAATTCAAGACAATAGGTGGAATTTGATTTTGCGATACACTTTAACTAAGCACTGACTTCAGAAGCTATTAAATTATGTAGAAATTATTTTATTATATTAAGTTCTTTGTAGTTAGATTTTACTTTTTTTATGCATTTTAGTATTTCTATAATATACAGCAAATATCCACCGTGAAGTATTCTATCTTTTTTATAGAAATAGGGTAACAAATGAGCGCACAATCGACCTGATGGTAAGTGGTTGCTGTGGCCCATACACATCTACATCTACCCTTATTTGCGAATCAAAATGCAGATGCGTTGTCACCCGCGAGGACTAGGATGGAATGCCTCTTTTTCAGTAAAAAGGGTCTGCGGTTCTCTACACTCACCATACGAAACACAGCAGCATTAAGCTGCTATTTTACGCTTGCATTCTGTGAGGGCGTGGTCCTTCCCCGGTCGAGCCGACCCATTCGTGCTACAACTATATTACAAATATAGCTGCAGCATGGCTCTACCAAGTACAAATCTGCACTATCTGGTAGGCCTATGTTCAAAAGTAGAATTTTAAATTAAAAAAATACTAACAATGCTATTAATATTACTAATATTCCCTTTAACCATTATAGGTTAGCTTAAATTCTTGTTTTAGTAGTTCACGACAGTTGTCGGATGGCGGATTCAAACTCACGATCTTTGGAATTCGCAATTCGTAACCTGCCATTAGGCTACTGTAGCTTTTGATAAGCTATAATGAATGAATAAATAAATGAAATTAAAAGAACATTATGATTGCAAGTACTACGCCGCCAGCGAATTGTCGCTCCGGTATTGTAATTTAAATAATGATTTGTAGATTTTAATACGTAAATGTGATGCAATTTTGTGTATTAAATGCGTGCGCATGTGAGGTATTTGCGAAAACGATAAAACAAGTGCTACGATGGTGACAAGCCGTGGTAGATCAGGGGCTTAGCGATCGCCGTAAACAAATTCACATTACGTGAGCAATCCGGCACCAATGAAATTGTTTAATGTAATTTTAAGTGCTGATTTATTATGTGCTCCGTGTTGAACATTCATGTCTGAAAAAAAATTCAAAGACGTGAAGTTCGGCAACACGCAATGGGAAACCGCGGCGGTCGCTTCCTTGCACTAAAACCCTCTCAGAAATGAGAGGAGGCCTGTGCCCAGCAGTGCGACGTATGTAGGCTGTAATTTTAACTATGGTGATATAAAACTCAATTCATTTGACTACCTACACAATTTGAAATAGTATCGTCATCGACCATCTGGTGGCTCAAGCTGTCGTCAAAATTATCTCCCTAAAACTCTCCAATGTGACGCATCAACTTATTATTGTCAAGAAGATTGTTTTTAAGCAAACTATTTTGTAAAGGATAGTTTCTTATTAGTTACGAGAGATAAATGAAAACGTAATAACTTCCAATATCATATGTATTACATTGAACGGCACTCTCGTTGTTGACTTCGATCGTTTACATCCAACATAAACGGATTATTTATACCATCTAAAGTTTAATAAATGAAAGCAAGTGTATGATACTGGGTGGGATTTAAAAGATTTTCTGACACTCACTGCATGCCACGTTAACCACTTCCAATGTGGAATAATCACTTTTATCTATTTCCATATTTCTTTAATGCCACTAACGTGATAAGTACTAAGCTACACTAAAAAGATGTTAACAGATCTTTAATCATTGAATAAAACTGTTTTTTACGGATTTTATCGCGTTTATTTTATTATTTTTATTCCTGACGTTTCGAGTGCTTTTCAGCAACCCATGGTCACGGGGGGGACTGAGATGTTTGACAGATGTAGGTCAGTCCCCCCCGTGACCATGTGTTGCTGAAAAGCACTCGAAACGTCGGGAATAAAAATAATAAAATAAACGCGATAAAATCCGTAAAAAACAGTTTTATTCAATGTGTAGTGTTCGCGTAAATATAAGAAATCATTAGATCTTTAATCAGTTTTAGTTAATCTATTACAAGAAAGTATTTGATAACTTCTTTATCACAGAAAGAAAGACATTTAACATAGAATACATGCGTACAAATACCAGCTTAATGTTATTTTGTTTCATAATATAGTAATTAACGGCAGAGAACCTGAGAACCTTTTAACTGGACATGAAGTATATCTATCTTAGTCCTCAGGTGCCAGATGGCAGTCCACAAGGCATTTTACATCCACTTATCTGCAGTTTATTATTCTTATTTTATTTTACAAAAAACTATCCCACGTATACGACAGTAATCACAAATTTTGTAATATAAATTTAATTAAAATAATAGCCACAATGCGATTAGATTGGAAAACAGATACTGGCAAATTATTCCACTCAACACAATAGAAACAACGAAAATACTCTTTCATTCGAAAGCACGGTGTGTTGACAATAAGGATTAAGAAATTTATTCTTACAACTAGGTACTAACCTCATTTACATGAAGCTCCAGCATGCTTTCCAGATGAAAATAAAATGAAATGAAACAGAAAGTCATAGCGTTTTGGTGGTATCGTAAACGATCCTTCCTTAATTTTATCTCGTGATGGTCGTAAAAGCGACAACCGGAAATGCTGGGTTGCAGATCTTAGTTAACATTTTCTTTGACTTTAAAGCCAGAATTCATCCCCGGTAAATTGTGTAAATAGTAGTAAAACTCCAGGTAGACTGGTTATGTTCGCCAATCCAATAAAATTATGTCAAACTCTTATTATATTTATTTTTAACGCGGTATTTTAAGCACTGATGAAAAATAAGGCGAATCAACCAACCAGACTCATAGAAATCGATCTCATTTTATAAACGGTTATCATTTAGATATTCTTTTCTGTTTTCTGAACGAACCAAGTTTCGACAGCGAATCCATTAATTATTTGAATAATAATATTGCAGATGTTCAAGTATGCACCAAACAGGACATAACATTGTATTTAGGAAGACTCCTTCCGGTGAAAGCATAAATAGAATAGAAACAATGGAATTTAAAGTTTTTAACTCAATATTACATAATAATTAACAACACAAAACAAATATGAAATAGCTTAGTAGCAATTAACTCATTTCCAGGAGTTATTATCACCCATTAATTTTTCAATATTATAGTAACCCTTTTTATTATACAATCTTAGTTTAATAAAGATTTTGAACTTGGCGAGTGTCAGATTTTGTATATTTTCTGGGATTTTGTTGTAAAAGCGTATACATTACCCTAAGAATAAATTACTGACTCTGTAGAGTCGATCATCTAATGTATAAGGATGTTTGTCTTTGTGCAATATGTGTTTGTAAACAGCCTCCACGATACAGGAGAAAATCCTATGTGGGTGTAACGTTTTTAAAAAATAATACAAAAATAAAAATTTTGTACAACCAACTTTATTATAAATTATTAAGGATAACTCAAACAATATTGGTCAGACCTTGATCAAATTTATGTGGGACCACATGAAGAGCTCCAGCTTTCAGATAAAAAGAAATCATAGAAATGGGTTCACCTAGAAAAAAAATAAGGTAACACATAAAAAAAGAACATACATTCGAATTAAGTGCACCCTCCTTTTGAAAGTCGGTAGAAAAGAGCATCCTTCCGTCATCACGAAGCATCTTATGAAAAAAAATGTTCAAAAATTGCAACTTTAAGAAACGGTCCGTTATTCGCGTAAATATCTTAGCAGAAATACGTCACGTCCTTAGCGAAGGTGTGCACGTCAACATGTTAAATAATACGTAACAAACTGTCCTAGGACTACACATCCATAATGGAATTAAACAAGGGACGGACGTGTATTTGTTGACCGGAATAAATAGGCCGAAATATTTATTACACGCGTGGAGCTTTTGGGCTATTTGCGAAGGATTATGTAATACGTAGTGCTGTGATATAAAGCTTGTTACGGTAAATAAAATTACCATTTATTTATCTGCGAATATCGTTTTTGTAATAAATAGAGGAAATAGTTATAACCTATGTGTGTGTTTCTTTAAAAAATATTTCGCATTTTATTATTTTATATATAAGTATATATACCACGACCTCACAAAATACCAGCGTGAAGTAGAGGTATTACCTATGCGTTTCGCTTGGTGAGTACAGGTGGCCGGAGGCCCTTTTTACTGGAAATGAGGCATTCCATCTTAGTCCTCACGGGTGACAACGCATTCTGAACAACGCATCTGCATTTGATTCGCAAACGAGGATATGTAGATGTCTATGGGCCGCAGCCAACCACTTACCATCAGATGGACTGTGTGCTCGTTTGTCACCCTTATCCTATAAAAAAAAAACACATGGTCGTTGGAAAGGGCAGAACAACGTCTGCCTGGTCAGCTAGTATATATCACGGTGTATGTTTATGTATGTATATATATTAATAATTTCGCCGCCGTCAAAATTGGACAAGGGAACATCAAATCTAACCATTTTCATAATTCACTAGTTTACTGTCACTAGTGTACTGTACTGTGTACACGGAACTATATCTTAATTAAATATTTGTATCATGGAGAAGCAGATTATTATTGTGCCGTGGGACGTGGCGTATAGTTATTATAATATGCCTAGCTTCATATTATTGTTTTGCATTGCTGAATCTTTAATGAATTTGCGGTTGAAATTCATCTGCTCTAATCTATTCATAGAATAGACCCAGTGCTATTTTTATATTTAAGAATATTTCCAAATATCATTAAAAATTTCGTCATGGTAATAATGTCTCGAAAATACGTCCCTACTACGGTACAACTTGGACAAGACACATAGTTAGCACAACGCACTACAACAAAATTATATTTACCTAGTATATAAGTATATAATAATAATAATAATAATAATAATAATAATAATTTTTTTGATACAGACAACACAGATCCATTATAAAATTAATATTTTTTTTTATTTACACTATACCTTAAATTTTAATTATAATTATTGGTTAATCAATGAATTATTACATTTTATTATTAAGATTTTAATAAATTTGACCACCTACTAAAAATTTCACTACATGCATAAATATTACAAATAATTTTGATGAGATTATTCTGCGACCCAAAAACAAAACTTCTAAATCGCGCGATACGGTGACGGATCAACGCATCCAAACCACACGACACGGGCCTCTGCGAACATCTGGGACGCGCTACAGTATCGTGGCTGACGGAACAACACGCGGAACGAATCATTATACTGCACCTTCAGTCTGCGATATTCCTCTTTAGTGTAATTCGTCCACAGCTGAGGAGTGTAAGTGGCTGACAGTAAGCTGAAAACAACGCCAGCTTTGAGGTATAAGAACACTATAACCTAGCTTCAGATTTATTTCAGTCTAATAATTCACACGTAATCAAAGTAAATATTTCTTTAAGCTCACGTGTTTGTTCATTCTTCTAAGACGGGTCTTAGATGGGACGGCCGTTCCCGGTATTTATAGCAGCTTTACAATGCGCGTGTAAGTGTCAGCAGAGATAAAATCTATTGTGTAGATATATTATATACCAATACGATAACATATTTTACTTTATTATCATACTATCCTTAATATTCTGCAAGTTTTTGAAATCTGACAACACCGTTGTCAGTGATAGTATCTTGAACATTTTTGGCGGTATTGCTACTTTATTTTTTTTAATCATGTCGTTATCATATCACGATACCTGAAATCAACCTCACGGCTCGGCCAAGTTTTTTTTTCTTACTGTATACCAGAAAAAGTAAAATTACTAAATTGCGATTCGTAAACTATACCTTATAATAAATAAATAAAAAACAGTGTCGTATATGAAAAGTTATTAGATATATCTTCTATACGGCGCAATATCTATTGGGATTACCTGTTTTATAGGACACAAACCTTTTAGTGGTTGAGTTTTTGTAATCGAAACTCTTGCCAACCGATTCAGCTTTATATAAGTCACCTGAAAGCCTAGTTTAAGAAAGAAAAAGTGAATGGGAATCACCTTTAAAAAATCAATAAATCATTTTAAATAAAAAAATGGCTCGATAAAAAATCACAAATTTTCCTTATTCTCCGCAAATGCCAAGTGAATTAGAACTAAAGCGGGACAAGTTTTAGATAAAACAACGTTGGTACTCGTCCATGCACCCACAATGATTTTTCGGGACGGCTACAAGCGCTTGAATTGTTCGTTATTTATTTTTTTATAAGATAAAAATAAAAATGAATTTATAAAACCAGACATTAATCGGGAAACTACAACATTATGGTGTAAAAAATTTAGCGCTTAGACTTATTACTTCATATTTAAGTAACAGAATTCAAAAAGTAGTGATTAATGGTAAAGGTTCCTCCGGATCGGTGGTATCAATTGGCGTTCCTCAGGGCTCGATTCTTGGCCCATTCCTGTTTTAAATCTATATTAATGACTTACCTTATCTTGTAGGGGACAATCACAATATTGTATTATTTGCTGACGATACCTCTTTAAATTTTCAAACTCAAACGACAGTTAATTAATTATGACGATGTAAATAATGCTCTATCGAAATTGGTACATTGGTTTACGCCAAAAATATGCCTCTTAAACGGCAATTAGACAAAGTGTATTAAATTTACAATACCTAATGTAAAACATTCCAATACCAATGTGCTGTTAAATGGGGAGGAGTTGAGTCTTGTGGATACCACTGTTTTTCTTGGTATTACTATTGACGCGAAACTTCAATGGGGCCCCCCATATATCTAAATTAGCAAGCAGACTTATTTCTGCAGCATATGCTGTAAGAAAGATTAAAAAGTCTCACAGATGTTAAGACAGCTAGATTAGTGTATTTTAGTTACTTTCATAGCGTAATGTCTTATGGAATTTTGCTACGGGGTAATGCGACTGATATTGAAACTACATTTGTTTTGCAAAAAAGAGCCGTACGGGCGATTTATAACCTATATTGTAAAGAGTCCCTCAGAGGAAAAATTTAAAGAAATAAACATATTAACTTTGGCATCGCAATATATTTATGAGAATGTAATGTATGAGCATAAAAACATAAATAGCTTATAATAAGAATAAGGATGTGCATACTTTACATACTAGGAACCAACATAAGCTTGTAATGCCAGTTACCAGACTCCACAGAATCAGTAATTCATTTATGGGGCACATGTATACGCTTTTACAACAAAATCCCAGAACATATTCAAAGTTTGTCAATAAACAAGTTTAAAAGTTTTATTAAAGAAAAACTGTACAAAAGGGTTATTATAATATCAATGAATACATGAATGAAAATAACCCCGGGAATAGGGTGATCGCCACCATGCTGGTTCTATGAAAAATCATTTAAAATTGTATAAACGAAATTATTGTTTAGTGAAATTATGTATAAAAAAAGTCCCGCTGGGTTTCTTGCTGGTTCTTCCCAGGACTGAGGTATTTTCCGAACCAGTGGTAAATAAAAAATGACTTTCAATAAGGTATATGTAATAATCAATATTGAATAAAAATGTATTCTATTCTATTCTATTCTATTCATACCCTACATAAGTAGACTTTGATAGGCTGTAATGGTTTAAACCTTTTAATACAAAAAAGCAGATATTGAATAGAATAATTTCTCAGCATCTGTCTTTCCATCTGATTACAATGTGCCTATCTTAAGACAATAGTAAATAGGTTTTTTTAAGCTAAGCCAGTTACTCATTCTTAATTTACATGCCATTAAGTGGAATAGTTGTCAGTCACTAATGCCTAAAAAAAGGGGAAAAAAATCATAAACGTTCAACCCTTAGACAACCAAAATGATTTAGCAAAGAATCCGACGCGATTGTCGATATTCCAAGCATTTGAGCCAAATGGTTTGCCTTGTCCTTGGCAATGCGCACAGCAAAGGAGTAAATCAATTTGCCGGCGTTCGTATTTCCATCGAATAACAATGAAGGCGTCTTCAAGACAAGAGATAAAAATGATAATAAATGAAGAGTAAATTAAATAATACATTTTAAAAGAAAATATATTTATTATCACAATCTAAGATACATTTTTTCTTTTTGTCATTATTTCTATGTATTTATTATTTCTTGAGAACACGCCTATGTAATACAGAAGGCGTGCATTTAATACCGCATACATATTAATGTAGGTACGTGAGAAATGCATTAATATGTATGAAACGTAAGTACATATTATTTGAATTCAGCTGAAAATTGAGAACTGCTATATTTGAATCTTCAGGCCAAACGTTGTAAGAATAATACAATAGTGTGTACCGCCAGCGTAAGTGAAATCAATCACTATATTTCATCCCGTGGGTATCACAACAGGAAATCCCAGAAAAATTATGGTTTCTGAAATATGGTGATGCAACCATTTCGTTTGCATAAAGTATCCATGGATATTCATGATATATAACTCGAAATTGGAATTAATTAGTAAAACACGCATAAAAAATAAAAATGATGTGTCTTACCTTGTTTCAAGAGTACCTTTACCCTTTTTTAATTGCGTGTGTTCCTTGTTACCACTATTTCTAA
>JAVANC010000012.1:35323632-35360124 GCA_033319125.1 Parnassius glacialis | reverse complement strand
GTATACTTTATATTTCCCTAGCTTTAGCACTTGTATCTATCATTGTTCCTCGATGTGAGTGCAAAATACCTCTTATATATATATATATATATATATATATATATATATATATATATATATTTTTTTTTTTTTAAAACGTTACTCCCACACATAAATTATACAAAGACAAACATCCAGACACGAGACAATTATTTGTAAGCCATACAAATTATTTCGTGCGGGATACGAAACTGTGGCCCTCAGCGCAGCAACTTACTCAAATATTCATCTTTAATAATTATTATTACCAATAGCAAATTTACTTCTTACACTACCACTTAATATATTAAATTTTTTTGTTAAATTGAATTATTTTTCATCAGTCCGTGTAAATCTACAGCAAGAAATGAGCTTCTCTCCTTTTGAAAAGGATTTGACTTATTTATGTATTTATTTACTTATTTAATCATAGGACACCAGCAAGGCACACATTATTAGATTTGTATCAGTAGGCTTCATCCTGGGACTGGGGTGTCTACCTTTATAAGTGACACAGCATTACTTGCCTTAATTGACTTGATTGATTGACATCATTGACCGTAATTGACACGCTTGGAAAGCGGAATGATAATCTTAGAACCAGAAGTCTTCGCAAATTGACATTACCCGCCCGTTATTGTTTTGTGTATTTTATGCACGGTGAAACGAGATTGTTATGCTATCATATATTGGAAGCCATGAGATCTTTTTTGCTTTTCCCATATTTGCCCCTTATTACACCCACGGGAAAAATGGGATGATGGATTGTTTTTACCTCTCTATTATAATGCTAATCAAAATAAAATAGATATATTTTTAGATATAGAGCAGTCATTTTTATTTATATTCCTAAAGGCTTATTAATATAAATGTTATGGTTTTGGTCAAGGCGTTTCACGGTCGCGGTTTTGAATCCCGCACAGAACAAGTGTTTGAATGGCTTAAAAGCTAAATTCGCGGTCTGGATTTGGTCTTTGTGTAATTTATGTAAGTAAATCGCCTGCACGATACAGGGGAAAATTGTAGTGTAAGAGTAGCTTTCTTTTAGAAGAAAAATAATTGCGCAAAAAACCGTTGTAAATCTTAAGTGTTCTAAGTTAAGTGGTACATTAAGTTTTGGTAACGACGACACTCGCTGACGTTAATCCAGCGTACCCCCGAAAGCATGAACAATATATTTCTACTTGAGGAGGCTTCTTCGGACAATTAAAATAAAAACTTGCTGTTGTGTTGAAAATATATATAATATCGATTCCACAAAAAATAACTATAGAATTGACACAGACTCTATTAGCAGAAATTGTGGACACGTAATGCGCGTTCAAGATTCGGTAGCCAACTGAAGCTGTGGGGCGAGGCGTCTTAGGCTTGACCATCTTCTCCCGCCCTTGGAACACCCTGCTGTTCCATTAGTGCTGGTAGGCGGCACAGACGATTGTATGCTCTTCGCAGCGTTCCTGTGCTGGTGGTGACGTCAACGACGCGGTTGATGCCGTCAGAGCCGGGATAAAGTTGCGTGATCTTCCTAGGAGCCACCGATTGGGGGGTAGCCGGTCCTCCTTGATTAAAACCATGTCCCCCAGGTTAATGTGACCTTCATCCTTGCGCCACTTATTTCGCATTTGCAATTCTGCAACATACTCTTTGTGAAATCTTTTGCAAAAATGATTAACGAGCGCCTTGATTCGCTCGTAACGTGAAAGACTGTGAATCGTTGAGTGTTCATCCACCTGTGTAAGTGGTAAGTTAGTTAAGGTCCGTCCAATAAGGAAGTGTGCAGGTGTCAGGGGAACAAGGTCATTGGGATTAGAGGACAAGGGAGTAAGCGGCCTTGAATTTAGTATGCCTTCGATTTGAATTAAAGCTGTATTCATTTCCTCATATGTGAGATGACCGAGTGATAATATACGTTTTAAATGATATTTTATAGACTTTACCGAGCTTTCGGTTAAGCCGTTAAAATGGGGACTGTAAGCAGGTGAAAACTTAAAATTAATTGATATGTCGGATGCAAATGAACTAAGGTTGTCAGGATTGTTTTTTAAACATTTAGAAAGTTCGTTATTTGTGGCCACAAAGTTTGTGCCATTGTCTGAAAAGATGTTGGCAGGTCTGCCTCTGCGAGAAATAAATCTATTGAGTGCAGCTATGAAACCTTGGCAAGATATATCTGTCACCAACTCGATGTGGACTGCACGCACCGCTAGACAAACAAAAACGTAAATATAAGATTTGATTAGTTTTGAACCCCTGCCTTTTCTGTCCGATATCATTACTGGCCCGGCATAATCAACAGCTGTGTTAGAAAAAACATGTTCAGTGTGAGTTCTTTCAGAAGGGAGATTACCCACGATAGGCTGTATAGTTTTGCCTGAAAAGCGACAACATTTATGCAATTTTTAACTGTTTTTCTTGCTAGATTTCTCCCTCCTACTGGCCAATATTTGTGACGAATACTTGATAATAATAATTGTGGTCCTGCGTGCATGAGAAGTGTGTGTTGATGTTTGAAAATTAACATAGTGAAATAATGTGAAGCGTGAAGTATGATTGGATTTTTTGTGTCATAATTGTAGTGTGAATTCCTTAACCTGCCTCACTCTCATCACACCGCTGTTATTTATGAATGGTGTCAGAGAACTTAATTTATTTTTAAGTGACAACTGTTTATTCTGTGCAAGAATGGAATATTCAACAGGATATAATTCTTGTTGAACCGTCTTACATAAATAATTATTACCCATGGTAAGTTCCGAAACCTTTAAACATAAATTTAATTTATTTGATTTGTTTCGAATATTGTAAATAAATCTAAATACATAAGCTGTTACGTGTAATAATTTTGTAAAGCTTGAATAACGATTAATCAAATTGATTGTGAAATTATTATTTAATGATAAATTACATAGAATTTTTGTTTTAGGTGTCAGCTGGTTGAATTAGCTGTGGCTGCTGCGGCCAAGACTATTCGTCGTGTGATAAAAATGGAGGACCTGACCACCAGAGATCCGCATTGTTTAACTGAGCTGCGTTCAAACCTCTGGACCCGATATCTCCTGGATTTAACTGTGTGGGAATGTATCGCCAAGAAGATTGATCTGTGTGTTCTGTGATTTCATTGATTCTATTTAATACAAACAATTTAAAATTCGATTTAGATGTTTTAATCCAACCTAATACTATGGTAGAATCGCACCAATAGATGCTATCTTGAACATTAAGTCGTAGTGATTTTTTTACCTTGTTAGCTAAACGTGACGGCAATAGCGCACCGCAGAGTTCTAACCTAGGTGTGGATAATTGTTTCAGTGGCGCCACCTTGCTTTTGGCTAATAGAAGTTTTGTCTGAATTTTATTGTTTTTATCAATTGATCTGAGATAAAAACAGGCGCTGTATGCATTGCAGGATGCGTCACTGAAAGCATGAATTTCTATTTTAATGGGTGAGTGTCATATTATGTGTCTAGGTACCTTAATCTTATTTGTATGAGTTAAATTATCTTTAAATATATTTCAACTATGTAAAAGTTCATGGGGTAATTCATGGTCCCATGATATATTTGCAGCCCACAATTTTTGTACTAATAATTTTGCTTGTAGTATGCATGGATTGATAAGCCCTAATGGGTCGAATATTTGAGCAATTGTTGAAAGGACTGATCGTTTACTAGATTTTATGTTTTTATGTCAAATGTAAATGAAAATAATAATGTGCCTGGTTTACTATTCCAAAGAAGACCTAATGTTTTAGCGCAACTGTCATTGTTTAAAGTCAATAGGTCGTCTGTTGAGTTATTTCGTTGTATAGCGTCAAAAATAAGTTTACTATTAGACCGCCATTTGCGTAAATTAAACTGCCCTGTTTGTAGTTGTGTAGTAACGCCCTTGCATATGCGTATAAGTTCTTGCATTGAGTCGTGGCCTGAAATGTCATCCACGTAAAAGTCATGAAGTATAGTTTCTTGTATGTGTGTGTCTGTGCACTCTTGGCCCAACTGAACAAGACATCGTGTGGCGAGATACGGGGCCGATGCGGTCCCGTAAGTAACTGTATTTAATTTATATTTCTTTACCTCCTCAGAAGGGTTGAAACGCCATAAAATTTTCTGTAAACAGCGTTGATTTTCAGTGATAAGAACATTTCTATACATTTTTTCGACATCAGATGTCACTACGAATTTATGCTGACGAAATCTTATTAAAATACCAGTAAGGTAATCTTGTACAGTTGGCCCAACATGCTGAAGTTGATTAAATGAAATACCGTTAGATGTCGCTGCGGAAGGGTCGAACACTACTCGCAGGTTGGTTGTTAGACTGGATTCTCTGAGCACTCCATGATGAGGTAAGTAATATGAATTAATTTCATTGTTGTCTTCATTTAAAGACATGTGGCCTATGTTTAGGTATTATTTCATGAAGTCAATGTATCTTGTTTTGAAAGGAGGATCACGTGCAAATCTACGTTCCAATGATAAAAATCTCGTCATGGCTTGCTCATGAGAACTACCTAGTAACTGTGGTGAATGTTTTAATGGTATAGTAACTATGAACCGACCGTCACATTGACGGGTCGTTGTATTTTTAAATGACTTTTCACACTCGTGATCTTCCTTGCAAAGTGTGCGAAATGAAGTGACTGTTTCCAATTCAAAGAATCTATTCAATTGTTCTTGCAACTCAAAGTCGTGTGAAAACTGGCAATGGACTGTATTCATGTGTGTTTTTTTTGTATGAAAAAGGATGGAGCCCGAGAGTAGCCATCCTAATTTTGTTTTGGTTAAGAATGGTTTGTTTTTTTCCTGAAGAAATGCGTTTTGTATTTAAAATACGCCAAAATGTATCTGCGTTCAATAAAATATCGACACTCGAGTGCTTATAAAAATGTGGATCGGCGAGATGTATGTTTTGTGGAATGTTCATTGAAAAACAATCGATTTCAATGGTTGGCAATGATTAAGTGATTTGTGGTACTATATAACAGTTTATGTCTTATATGTATGGTTCAAAAAGTGATGAAATTGTTATATAACACCGATTATGTATGAGTGATGACTGACCGTTCAATCCTTCTACAGAAACTGATGTTGACTGTATGGGTAGATTTAATTTATCACAAAGATTTTTTGTTATGAACGCTTATGAAGCACGTATTTTATGTTTTTTACCATCAGGGGTAACAATGTCAACAACAGCTGTAAATAAGAGAACATAACATTGATGTGTGGATGAAAGGGCAATATTTGTTAGTGTGATTTGTGGTTGTGTGTTTGTGGTATTCCCTTCCTGCGCCACAAAGTTGTTGCTCTCCCTGGAGGCCGATGAACTTCACGGGGTTCCAGGTGAAGCATAGTATTATGTTGTTTTGAACATACCCTGCAGGAACCTAACTTACATTTGGTGTGATCATGGCCTGTGCGTAAACAATTAATGCACAATTTTAATTGCTGCGCCCTTTGTACGCGTGTTTCTATTGGTAATGATTTGAACTTAGAACAGTTATAAATTTTTTACACAACGGGCATGAGAGGTTGCGTGAATGTTGGTTGTATAAATGTTGATTATATGAATGTTGTTTGTAAGTGGATAAAGTACGAGTAGAAGGAGTGACGATGAATGACCTAGGTTTTGTGTGAGTGATATCGCTATGTCTGCGTCTGAGATGAGCTTCTGCTATGGTCTCAAGGAAATCAGCTCGATTTCTTAAAAATGAAATAAATGTTTCCAAAATAGGTGCGTCAAATAAGCGGGATTCCCATTCTCTTAAGGAGATAAGGTCCAATTTACTTGAGACCCAAAAGATAATAAGTGCATCCCAATGTTCTGTAGGAAGTTTGAGTGCTTTGAGTGCTCTCAGGTTTTTGTGTATTGTGTCTATAGTTTTACGCAGCGTTTTGGAGGATTCCCTGTAAATATGCTCGATATTAAATAAATCTTAAATGTGGTTATGAATTAAAAGTTTATTGTTGTGATTACGTTCACAGAGTAACCTCCAAGCGATGTCGTAATTGTCTGATGAAAAATGTAATGAACGAATGACTTCAGCAGCGCTGTCTTTAAGTGAAGCTCGAAGGTAATGAAACTTATTAATTTTAGGAATGGATGTGTCTGAATGAATTAATGAGTTGAATGTGTCGTGGAATTCGAGCCAGTCTTGATAGCGTCCAGAAAAGGTTGGCAAATTTATGGTAGGCAGCTTAAGGCTGGATCTACTTGGTTTGTTGGTGCATGCAGTCCGGGAGCCGGCGCCAGACCCACCGCCGCTGCCGCTGTCCGCGGAGGCAGCCCTGCCACCGCCATGTCTCTCCAGCAACTCGCGTGCGGTACCCACGGCACTGAAGTATTGCGCCTCGAAAGATTCTCTTTCTTGAAACTCCTTCTCTTCCTCTGAAATTTCAGAAGAAGTTTCTATATCTAACTGAACGGTATCGAAATCGGTATAAAGTTCCTCAATTTTAGACAATCGTGCAATAAGTTCATTTAATTGAATACTGTTAAGTTTTTGACATGAAACTGTAACCTTTAAATAATTTTGAAACTGAGTTAATTTAGTTTTAAATGATCCACGTGTTTTCTTTAATACCTTAATATCCATGATTGGTTTCCTGCAAGTGGTTAAATGAGGTAAAACAAAATATGATTAAGTAATTTTTAAGTTTCGAAAATTGATTTTATGTAACTTTAATAAAATGTTTACGTTTTTTATTTATCACGATGTTACAACGTGGTCAAGCGAACGCGCTCGGCGTGGATCGGCCGGCCTTGAATCTAGCGCTGCGAGCGAGCGGAGATGCGCTCTGTCCAACGTTTAGATAGTTAGATACACTGTTGCAAATAAAATATGATTAGAAATTTGAATCAAATAAAAAACTGTTTTGCGTAAATATTATAAATTGAAAATTGGGTAGGAATGTCTGAATGAGATTAATTTTAAGTAATGCCTGCTGTAATGTTTTTAAACAGAAGGTAGGTAATCAAGTACCAACGTAAAAGTTGACTAAGTATGGAAATAAATGAAAAGTTGATAAATGCCTATTTGTTAATGAGAACAAATTATGATAATAATGATTGCAAATATAAATAATAATGATTGAAATGAAATTATGTTAGAAAAATAGGCAGGTAGGTACTAGATTGTTACCTTACTGTAATGAATGGATTTTATGGATAGATTTGTGCATAAAATTAAAAATAGGTAAGTTGGTATAGGTAAGTAAAGGTGCCCCCCCGAACGGGTTCCCGCCTTGTCGTGGCGGGGGGGCTTAGTAGCCGTGGCTTGGTCAACCGCGGTGAACAAAGAGGAACCCCTTGGCTGGCCCGTGGTGTAGGGCCGGCCCGAGGTGGCCAGTCCGAGTGGGCTTAACGAGCCCACTTCGGATGTGTGTCGGTGGGCTGCTGCGAGAGGGGTGTCCTCCCCACCCCTACCTCTGCAGCCGAGGTGGAGTCGCGAAGGAAGAGGAGTGTTGGTATGGCGATGCGCCACTCGCCCTATCCTCCGCGACTCAAACGGGGCCGCACCGTTGATGCGGTGGTGGTGGGGCTGCGGGGGGAGAGGAGTGTCGGTATTGCGAGGCGCCGCTCTCCCTACCCTCCGCAGCCGAATCTTGGTTGGCGGCGGAGCCATAGACCAGATCCGCCGCTGGGGTCGGGAAGGCTGGTGCTTCTGAGTGCTAGTTTTTCCTGGCCCCATGGCCTTCGCGCAACGGACGCGGGGGCGTCTGTTGCGCATGTAAAATTGGAGGCCGAGGAGGAGGGCGCGCCATGTGTTCTGGTGCGCCTTACCTGAGAGGGAAATGGGGGAGGAGTGGTCGTCTCCCGAGGAGGGGCCGCCATGGGGCGGCCAGCGCAGGTGGGGTCGCGGAAGTGTGCGAAAGCGTTCCCGTGGCCCTGCCAGTATGCGCCGAGGGTGGAACACCATGGGGTTTTAGTCGGTGCGAGTCCGACATAACCTGTCCTTGCCCCCGCGAGGCGGGTATGCGTAGGCATTTCCCCATGTGAAAAAAAAAAAAAAAAAAAAAAGGTAAGTAAAGGTGATCGATGAATGGTAGGATTGGAAAAAGGTGGGTATGTGGGCTGTATTGGAACGGACTCACTGTTATACCACTTCGCGTTGCTCCTCACGGTTTCTTTGTTTCTGTAAATCTGGATGGATGATGTGAAAAGCTATGAATGAGTGCGATGATTGCTGTTTTTAGCTTCTGTAGGTGAAGAATGTGAATTTGTAGGTGCCTTCTTTGGCGTGATGAATCAATGATTTTGATGATTTATGCTGCGTAGATGGGCCTTGCCGCTTTTGCCTACACAGGATAGCTTGAAAGCTTCTTGAGTGTGTGATGAGTTGGCTATTGTTAATGAAGTGAGCGAATTGTCCGTCAAGTTTAGCCCCAGTTATAAGACACGTTGGCACGACACTTGCACGGCGCTTCCACAAAATGGCCGATGTCACCGCGGGTCGATTTTTGCGCCGATGATAATGTAATCCGTCTCGATTGGACCAGCAATGGGGAGGCTTCTTCGGGCAATTAAAATAAAAACTTGCTGTTGTGTTGAAAATATATGTAATATCGATTCCACAAAAATAACTATTGAATTGACACAGACTCTAATAGCAGAAATTGTGGACACGTAATGCGCGTTCAAGATTCGGTAGCCAACTGAAGCGGTGGGGCGAGGCGTCTTAGCTTGACCACTACTTTTTGATTCAATGAAGTAAAAGGCAGTTCACTATCACTATTAATATAGCCTATCAAAGACCCATTGCTGAACATATGCCTCCCAAATAGATTACGACAAAGTACAACCCCTAGCCATCTGCGTCAACCTGACTGACTTGCATGTTTCACTAGGTCGGCAATCCATCTACTCCGGGCTGCCTAACATTGTGCTGGCCATTTTCATATTTTTATTTTCTTTTTAAATTATTTTGTTGTTGATAAAAATATGCTGCTGGCCATCTTTCGGTTTGTTTCCCTTTGTCGCCTCTTATGACATCCACGAGGTGATATAAGATAGTGGATATTCGTACATAAACAGTGGTAGAGCCACGCGGCAGCTTTTGCTGTCGCACAGATGGGCCGGCTCGAACCGGGGTGGTACCACGACCTCACAGAAAACCAGCGTGAAGTAGAGGTTTACCTCTGCGTTTCGCTTGGTTAGTGCAGGTGGCCGGAGGCCCTTTTTACTGGAAATGAGGCATTCCATCTTAGTCCTCACGGGTGACAACGCATCTACATTTTGATTTGTAATAGAGGATAGATGTAGATGTCTATGGGCCGCAGCAACCACTTACCATCAGGTGGACTGTGTGCTCGTTTGTCACCCTTATCCTATATAAAAAAAAACACAGTGGCAGTACTTCGGTTGTAAGAACAGAAATTCAAACTTATTTAGCATAAGCCACCATCGTTAAATTTGGCAAAAACATCTTTAGTAAACCTGCATGCCTTAGGAATGGAAATATTTCGAAGACATGTGAAGTCTTAACTTCTTCTGTTCAATTTTTAAAATTAAGCTCAAGTATATAAATAGTGATATACCATTATTGTAGTTTTTGAAAATACAAGTAAATAAGGCTTCTACTTTTATTTGAAAATATCCTAAGTTGAATGTGATTTATGGGCAACAAGGTTTTTGCCTATCGATCTACCCTAACGAATGTGTGCGTGCGCAGTTAAATAAGATGTACGACCCTCACCTCAATCTACCTACTTAATGGTAAGTAAAACACTACAAAGATAGCGATAAGCAATGTAGAACATTTATTTTATCACCGAAACAATGTTTATGTCACTATATGTAACAACCTACATTGATACACTAGTACATATTCTTAAAAAATAAAACTTGTTATAACTTTTACGTCCTAAGTTTTAAAAATCTAAGAATTTATAAAGGGCTTGTCAATCCTACTAACTGCTAATTAAAATAAAAAAAATTTTTAAAACACAAAATTTTATTAGCTATTCGAAATTCTCATACAAGCCTGCCGTTCTCCTTTGGCCCGTTATAGCAAAATAACCCTGAGAATAAGGGTGACAAACGAGCACACATTCCACCTAATGGTAAATGCGTGATGTGGCCCATAGACGTCTAAATTAACCATTAATTAAGAATAAAAATGCAGACACGTTATAACTCCTGAGGACTAAGATGGAATGTCCCGTTTCCAGTAGAAAGTGTCTCCGGTTCTCTACACTCACCATACGAAACACAGCTGTATTAAGTTGCTATTTTACACTGGTATTATGTGAGAGCGTGGTCCTTCCCCGTTCGAGCCGACCCATTCGTGCTACAACAATAATATAGCTGCAGCGGAGCTCTTCCACGTAAAAACACAATATTACGAAAAAGGCCCATGTTCATTATTGAATTTTGATGTAGAGAAGAAGAAACGAAACCCCCAGATAACTTCGGAATTTGTACTACAACCTTTACAGTACATTTTGTATTACACATATTTGCAAAATAAAGAAATTCATTCATCAATAAATCAATTCAAAACTGTTATAAGCGTTCAATATGTGTTACTCATATATGTTATCATTAGTCATTGCAATGAACACAGGTATTCAAGAAATACTCGTAATTATCGTAATAAAGAAATTTTGTATGCCTAGAATCCTGATTTTATTAAAATTATTTTTAATTAAAACTGTAATGCCACCAACTTCATAGTATAAAACTAAAGTCAAAGTCATACTAAACCTCTCTCTCTAAAAAATGCTACCAAATATCCGGTATGAAGATACTCGTAAGAGTTATGTTCGTAATATTTACTACATCGTAGAATATATTCAATTCAATTTATTATAAAAACATTTAGAAACATCATGGTAGTAATTACCTCATTCCCAGGGGTTATTATCAGTCATGTACTATTTAGTAGTATAATAAACCTTACTAGACAATTTTTGCTTTATAAATAATTTAAACCGTTTGATTGAAAAAGTCTGCATAATTTCTGGGACTTTAATTTAAAAGCGTATACATTGCCCCATGAAGGAATTACTGACCCTTTGAATTCGAGTAACTGGTATAACTAACTTGTGCTTGTTCACACAATAAGTTCTCGTAAATATATTAAGAGACCAAAGTTAATATATTTATTTCTTTAAAATTTTCTCTAAGGCATTCCTTCAGACCTAGGTTGCTTTTATAGCTCTTTTTTTAAAACAAAGATAGTTTCAATGTTAGTCGCATTACTTTATAGAAAGATTCCATATGATATAATACTATAGAAATAACTAAAATAAACTAAATTAGCTGTTAGAAAAGCCCAATCTCACTTCCGCAACAAAAAATAATCTAACGATATCACATTTATCGTTACAATCCATTAACCCTTTAGGCTTAAATGCGGGCCAAAGAAATAGACATAAATAAATACATACATACATATTATGACATACATACACGTACGTACATAAATACATCCTATTGAAAAATATTAGCCTCCTTCTTGGGAAGTCGAATAAAAAAAGGAATGTGTACATATACGTTTCAAGCGCTGATTAGCTCACAATAGTTCAAACCTGTTAATACCATCAACCACTTATCTGACACAAATGTTCATTACTTTAGGAAATTCTATGGTCTAAATAGTAATAACAGTGTTTATGGATGCTATCAAGAATATTAAACAGAGGTTTTCTTAATTTCCCTTTTAGCGTCAATTTGTAGGCTTAAAATATCTGAAATGGCTGAAAATATTACAAAATAAAAATCTCAATTTGACAAATCTCAAAAAAAACAGTTCCTATAAAAGATATTTTGATTCATGTTATATACAGAAGAAATTAAAAATTCAAACTTAGTGAAATTTTTGTAAAAATGCTGTGGACAAAACGATTCTATTCACCAATTTATATTACTTAATTTAATAAAATGAGGATTTTATCTATTTACATGGTTGACACATAGTATAAAATGAAATCTAACTTAAAAGTTACACACAATATTAAAAAAAAAACCATAACGAAGAAAAAACTAAAACTGAAAATTTAAATTAACATACAGTCCTCCTCCCCGTCTTATCGTACCAAGAACGCTGGCTGCGTTTCCTCGTTGAATGGCTATACTCAGCCTTTGAGCGAGAAAAAAACCAGCCCCCTTATCATGAGTAGCGATGACCAGTCGAGGATACAGTTCCTATAGGAACTCTACCGGACGTGGACCAGACAGACCGATAGTCATTTCGCGTAGCACAAATATGTAGTCATTTCTCAAACACTCATATGTTCGCCACTCACTTAATTCAGCTGCCTCCGATGCCACACCGGCTCTAAACGAGGTACCCTTCAGATGAGAGGCATCCAAAATGTCTACGCAAGTAGTTCCACATTAGGGCTTTACCTCTCTCCCAAGGGACCAAAGACATACTATAAATTTAATACTGTTTAACTAGCTATATATTTTTAATTGATATTTTTCGGAGTAAAATTCGCAAAAATATTTTGTGATAAACCTTAGGGACAAAAAATTAATGAAACATGAGAGATCAATTATTTTAAAATAATATAAAATTGATTAAAAACAGTTTAGCTGCGACCACTCAACTTTAGAGTCTATTTCTCCTGATGATGCCTTGCTTAGAGGCGAAACATTTGTAAAGTATAATCGACGGTGGTGTGTTTTTACAGTGTAGTAGTGGATAGGTAAGCGACTTTATTTTTAAATATTAGGTAAAATTAATTTTCGCAAAGTAGCGCCTAATTACATCAATAATTTTGAAGTAATCGGACATGTGCGCTCGTAGATGTCCGAGCTGACCTGTTTACCAGGTGTCGGTTGGACTGAAAATTAGTGAAATTTAGGCCGGTCCCTTTTGTGGTTATGTATAAAGAAAAACATTTAGTTAATCCTGTGTCATAAGTTTAATTCTTTTAACTTTTTTATATTACACTTATTTTTGTAAATTATTCCTTAGACTGTGCACACACACACTCTCACACACACACACACACACACACACACACACACACACACACACACACACACACACACACACACACACACACACACACACACACACACACACAAACACACACACACGCACACGCACACACACACACACACACACACACACGCGTGCACACATTCACGCACACGCGTGCACACACACACACACACACACACACACACACACACACACACACACACACACACACACACACACAAACACACACCCGCACATACGCGCGCGCGCACATACACACTTAAAGCATTGATTATACTGACCATCGAATACAGATTTGGACACTATAGTTCTCCAAAACGTGAAGATAATTGAAATTTAGATCGCATGTAACTCGATTGATGATGCACGCGTTCAATACGTGCACAATGCTCGTTCTTGGTATTTAGTTACTTGCATAGAGTTTATTTGAGTTGTATTATAACTAGAGCCCAATGACTTCGTCAATCTTACTTAGCGGTACCATGTAGCGACATCTATGGAAATGTATTAAATAAAAAACGATGTATTTAGCGCGTCAAATTTTCATATCGATATACATCGCAACCGATTCCGTAGATAGATAATAGATGGCGCTAGAGTAGTCAAGTGAGCTCGGCCACGGTCCTTATTGCTTTGTAAGAGAGATGAGCGTGCACGTGTTATGGTCGGGAAGAATCATTTGATAGAGCTCAATGTCTTTATTTTCTCAGTAGCAATTTTTTTTTATAAATATGTATTAACAAATTATCAATTATTTTTTAAAAAGTCTTTACCTCCACAATATTTTTACCTGTAAATTTAACGAAAACAAACATCCAGACCCGGTACAATTATTTGTAGGCTATACATATACTTGTTCCGTATGGGATTCAAACCCGCGGTCCTTAGCGCTGCAACTCAATGCTGCCCCTCGACCTCTCATCGCTCATGAAACAAATAAAAATAAAACACTACACAAATCTTTCAATATCTTAGTACATATAAGTAGGATAAGGTGCGGCTGGGATGGCATTTGGGCCACCCCGTAGCCACGTATAATATATTGATATAATCGTTACCCGTTAATAAATTAAAATATCGTTGAGGGGTCGACGGGATTTTCCCTAAGTACACCTCTAAGTACTTAGATGGATTGCCTTTAGACCGGAATACAGCTATTTATTATATTGAATATTGCAAGCACTGCTATTCGGTAGCAAAAATAGGTGAGAGGGTAGTACCTACCCAAACAGATGCCAAGGCAGAAAAGGAGTCCTACCTCCTAGTAAGGTCCTGGGGTATTCCTGGTAACTACCAGGAATTACCAGGAAGGACCCCAGGACCTTGATATCCATTACAAAGGGGGCTATAAATATTCGAGAATGAATAGTAAGTACCTATTATACTCATGCCCTATTTAATAAAAAAAATCTTGTGGTTTCTGATAGATGGTGGCGGTTTACAAATGCCGTTTAAGCAAAATGTTAATTTTTACGTGGAAGAGCAACGCTGCAGCTATATTAGTTGTATCTCGAATCGAACCGACCAGGATCTTTTGGGGTAGGACCACACTCTCACAGAATATCAGCGTAAAATAGCAGCTTAAAGCTGTTGCGTTTCGTATGGTGAGTGTAAAGAGAAGGAGACCCTTTTTACTAGAAACTAGGCATTTCATCTTAGTCCTCAGGGGTGACAACGCATCTGTATTTTCATTCTTAATCGAGGATAAAAATATGCAGATGTCTATGGGCTTACCATTAGGTGGACAGCTTGCATGTTTGTCACCCTTATTCAATAAAGAAGCCCAGACCGGTGACGGGAAGCACCATTAAAGGTGCAAGGCGTCTGATACTGCCAGCACCAATCCACCAAGTTTATTTTAATTTTTTATTAAAACAAATTTTGCCATAATTGCAATTATGGCAAAATTTTCATATTACGGGAAAGGCTTATGTCCACCTAGGCAGTTACACAGAGTGGTGGCGGTAAAACTACCCTATATAAAAATACCCCAATCCTGTGTGTGTCGTCAGAGGCGACAAAAGGAAACAAACCAGAAGATAGGCAACAACGTCTTGTTAGTAGCTATTAAACAAATTAAAACTGCGACTGTCTACCCTCCTACCTTCGTCTTCTACTATGGAAATTTCTAGAAGGATCTTGACTCTCCTAGTTCTGCTACTTGATACTAGAAGACGCTAGTGGTAACTAGTGTTGCCGTGTACCATGCATTAATTGTGGTGCAATAAGTTCAACAATCATGAAGCGTCAGTAGCCTAATGGCAGGGCGTCGACCGCGAACTCGAAAGGTCGTGGGTTCCAATCCGCCGTTCGACTACTGTCGTGAACCACTTCTAACATAAGCATTTTAAGCTTACCAGAAGTGGTTAAAGGAAATATTAGTAATGTTTAATAGCATTACTAGTATTTTTTTAAATAAAATTAAAAAAAAATCATGTATCTTTCTGACAATGTGCTTTTTAAATTATTTATATTAATATAATTGTTAAATACGATTTTATGCGTAAAAACGTTGGAATCTTCATTTTTAGGCACAAGTATAACATACCTACGCGCTTTGAATAATTTTTTAATATTTTATTAATTGTAACACAAAATTTTCGCAATATATTATTACGTTTTCTACAGTGATTCTCTCCTCTTAGTATCGGCGTATTTGTAGGTTATTATATAGGTATTGAGTTATTGTCAGATATTAAGCGGCCTCAATCAATATATGTATGTATAGACAAACAAATCTACATTTTTTGATTTTATCTTTTTTTGATTTTTGAATTCTGATTGTTTTTTTTTTTTGAATTCTCGAAAAATTATTTTTTCCATAAGAGTTGATGAACCTGAGTATAATGCCAGTTGTGCTCTTTGGCTGTAGTTATTTTTTCTTTTATGCACAGTAGCAAACAAACAAAATTTATTGCTTCTTCTCCTTCTAATGATAGCTTCTGCATAATGATTTCTTATATTTACGCGAACACTACACATTGAATAAAACTGTTTTTTACGGATTTTATCGCGTTTATTTTCTTATTTTTATTCCCGACGTTTCGAGTGCTTTTGAGCAACCCATGGTCACCGACGCTCTGGGAAGTCTGCAGTCTGTGAACATGTTCAAGATCGTCCCCGCCATTACATCAGATTTGATAGACCACAAATCCCTGCAAAAGAACACCGATTCCTACCAAGGATGATACGCGAGGCTATTGAAATTAAAAAACATCCTAATTTCAATAGAGAAGATGGATGGGTGCTGCCATCTGCTTGGGATCCTATAATTAACATAATTAAATCCAAACCCAAGCATAACACTGCAAGACTTCAGGATACTGTTAGTTCATTCTGCGTAAATCGAACCAAAAATTAATATTAAAAAAACTGAAGGTAGCCGGGCTAACTGTGACAGCGGGACGTCAAACATCTCAGTCCCCCACGTGACCATGGGTTGCTGAAAAGCACTCGAAACGTCGGGAATAAAAATAAGAAAATAAACGCGATAAAATCCGTAAAAAACAGTTTTATTCAAATAGCTTCTGCACCTAACACGGCAGAATAGTTTTTTCTATAAGACTGTTTGCAGTAACAACTTTTGTTAACAGTTATTAGCAATGTTAGATTATACTTAAGGCAAACTAGGCACATGCCTACGGGCGCTTGCGTAAGATTTTAAATGAAAAATTAATTACATAAATTGCTGATAAAAGGTCTTTTACATTTAATTTAGTCTCGAATTAAATTAAACACAAAATAAAAATTGGAACCTTTTAAAAGTCCCATCGGTAATCTTCGTTTTACATAGAAATCGTGTAAAGACGTGCATTTATTTCAATATGAACATTGTCATGTTTCTTTAAAACTGACAAGGTTTGTTTTGATACTAGGTTTCAATTTCACTGATAACCGAAGTTAAATTGACGTAAACTTTCAACGAATACTGATACCGTTGTAATATATTCCAGAATTTCTATCAAAGACTTCAGGTAAATAATATATAACAACAGCCATTGCTTGTCTCCAGAGGTCGAATTATATTGAATCAGGACGCGTTAATATTAATTTCTCCTAGGGATGTTCGACGATGACCGCTTAATTAAAATAATATATGTTGAACAATCTTAGTTCCATGAATGAGTTGTAACGTACTATACATTTATGGAAATTCATGTAAATACCACAAGTTTCTAATAATTACCTGACTTTGTTAATAAAGCTTCAAGAGCCAAATTATCTGCTGTTTGAGAAACACCAACAAAATACAAAACGGTAAAATTGACATTTCTAAAGTTAAAACTTCATCATTACAGCCTTTCATAAGTCCACTGCTGAATATAGGCCTCCCCCAAGGAATGCCACAAAGCACGGTTCTGAGATACCTGCATCTATCAACTTCCTGCATGTCTTACTAGATCGTCACTCCATCTCGTGGGGGGTCGCCCTACACTTCGCCTACCGATACGAGACTGCCACTCAAGAACCTTTTTTCCCCATCGGTTGTCGGTTCTTCGAGCTATATGGCCGGCCTACTGCCACTTCAGCTTACTAATCCGTTAGGCTATGTCGGTTACTCTGGTTCTACTGCGGATATCCTCATTTCTAAGTTTATCACGAAGAGAAACCCCGAGCATAGTCCTTTCCATAGCTCGCTGAGCGACCTTGAGCTTCCTCATACGGCCAGCAGTGAAGGACCACGTCTCAGTTCCGTAAGTCATCACTGGCAACACGCACTGGTTGTTTCATTTCGTTTTAAGGTTTTGAGGTATGTCTGACGAGAAGATGTGTCGCAGCTTCCCGAACGCTGCCCAGCCGAGTTGAATCCGTCGATTGACCTCTCGGTCGAAGTTGGACTTACGTCAACAACTTCGAGCTTAGAGCTCCCAACAACTACCGGCAAAGGTGTGACATGGACATTAAACATAATCTTTGTTTTGTCCAAATTCATCTCAACACCTATCCGTTGGGAGACGCTATTGAGGTCATTGAGCATAGTGCTTAGGTCCTCCAGCGAGTCTGCGATAAGGACTATATCCTCGGCAAATCGAAGGTGAGTGATATACCCGCCATTGATGTTAATACCGTATCCTTTCCAGTCCATAAGCTTGAAACCGTCTTTCAATGCAGCGGTGAAGAGTTTCGGGGATATAACGTCACTCTGTCTTAAACCTCTCTGCATTTGGATAGGTTATTGGATAGGTACTCTAGTTATGTACTCAAATAGCCATCGTAGCCCTACTGTACAAGCACTTCAGCACTTCGATATACCGACAGTCAACTTGGCACCGCTGAAGGGACTGCAGCACCGCCCAAATTTCGACGAAATCAAAGGCTTTTTCATAATCCACATACGCCAGGCATAGTGGCAAATTGTACTCCTCGGACTACTGTACAACATGCCGATAGGTATTTATGTGATCTATGGTGCTAAATCCCTTTCGGAAACCGACTTGTTCGGGAGGCTGGATGTCGTCAAGTCTGCGTGTGAGACGATTCGTAAGGACTCTCGAAAACAGCACGTAGACGCTGCTCAGAAAAAAAATTGGTCTGTAGTTCTACAAGAGAGCATTGTCAACTTTCTTGAAGAACAAGACTCCCTAACTTCTGCTCCACGCCTCCGGTGTAATGCCGCCATGGATGACGGAATAAAAGAGCCTCTGAGGGACTTCCAGTACCAGTTTTCCACCCGCATTTAGAAGCTCCGCTGTAATTCCATCCTCGCCTAGGGCCTTGCCGTTTTTAAGATACTTAAGAGCCATTCTAAGCTCGCTCAGATTGTCGTCCGGGATATCTTCGGAATAGTATCGGATAAGACTCGCTCTTGGATCGTTACTCACACTTGGGTGTGGCTCCAACGATGACGTGTACAGCTGTCCATAGAACCTCTCAATCTCACTCAAAATCTCAGGTGCCCCGGAGACGATGCTGCCACACTCGGTCTTCAAATTTGACAGTTGGCTTTTTCTGGCAGACAGATCTCTGGCAAAGACTTTGGAGCCTTGGTTCCGCTCGATCGCTTCTTCAATACAAGCTGTATTGAAGTTGCGTAAGTCCCGCCGCATGCATTTGGAGATCTGTCTGTTCAGTTGCCTCTATGCTGTCAAATCTGTTAACACGTTAACTGCCGTAGCATAATTTTGATGACGGCATTTTCTTTTTTTTGTTTTTGGTGTTATATTGACATCAATTATATTAAATGACTGTTTTTTATTTATTTTCGATAATTATAACGTAAAATAGAATTATAATAAATATTGTCAGCTACATGTGACTGACGAAGCCCAATCGGGAGAAAATATAGCAATTGCGCCATGTCAGGCATTTTGTCAGGCATCGTATAATAATCTACGCAACCGCCCTTCGCCTGCCGCCACTATATTTTCGCGGGAAAAAATTTCACTGCGTTGCTGGGCTATTCGAACCAAAGTACCTACGCGTGTCATAGGTCATTCCTTGCAAGTTGCTACCTGTCCGGGGCCTCTCAAATGCGTAGGTACGGCATTTATTTAGTCGCTTTAAATTTGTTGCGGAAGGAACTGCATGAATCCGTCGCTTTAAAATAAAGTTTTTGTTTTTGTCGATAATTATTATAAATAATGTCTATTTTTGATAATAAATGTGATTTTGAATTATCGTTGACTGATATCCAAGCAATTGACGAACTAGAAAAACGATTTACTCAAAGAGATTCCCCGCTGTTAGATATTCCATATTCTAGTGAATTATGTGACGACACGGAAGATATTTTGCCTAGGAATAGAAACAGGAAGAGGTGTTATGTAATTGACAGTGATGATGAAGATGAGTATACTGGACAGCAGGTTAGCAGTGTTAACACAAGTATTGATAAAGATTTTTGGCGTGAACCAACGGGTAAGCAAAGAAAAGTTATTCCTTTTACAGAGTGCCCTGGTTTGAAACCTTATAGCTTGAGGAGTTTAATGGTACATTCCAAGCCAGAGGATTTCTATGCTTTACTAGTACCGGACAGCATGTTTCATAATATTGCTATAGAGACTAACCGCTATGCCGCTCAGACAATTACTAACCTTAATTCAAAAAAACAAATAAAACCAGGATCGCGATTGCTTAGTTGGACCGACACAAACCAAGACGAGATGAAGAGATTTTTTGGTTTAATTTTATTCATGGGTATTGTCAGATTGCCAAAGCTAGCTGATTATTGGTCAACATATCAAATGATTTGCCAAACTTTCCCGCGAAAAATTATGCCACGGAACAGGTTTGAAATTTTGTTACGAATGGTGCATTTTTGTAACAACAATAACCAAAGATGTGGTGATCGTCTGTTAAAAATACGAGACTTGATTGATACTTTGAATCTCAACTTTAAAGCGCACTATTATCCCCAAGAAAATCTCTGTATTGATAAGTCTCTGGTACCATTTCGAGGACGCATTATGTTCCGTCAATATATCAAATTGAAGAGGCACAAATATGGAATTAAAGTTTTTAAATTGTGTACTAACTCGGGCTACACAAACAAAATTCAAATATACGCGGGCAAGAGATGCGAAACCGAAAATACAACCCCAACTAATGTTGTAATGTCACTTATGGAAGGATATCTCCAAAAAGGCCATACGTTATATACCGATAATTGGTATACTAGCGTTAATTTAGGACGCAAACTGTTAGAGAATGAAACTCATCTTGTGGGCACATTGCGTAAAAATAGAAAATACTTACCAAAAGACGTTATAAACGGAAAGATAAGAAAAGGAGAGTTTAGAGCTAAAGAAAATGAAGATGGTATTACATGCATGAAGTGGAAGGATAAGAGGGATGCTTATTTACTATCTACGAAACATTCTATTGGATTTACTAGGACTTACAAAAGAGACAAAGAAATAATAAAACCAAAAATTGTAAAGGATTACAATAGCGCGAAATCAGCTGTTTAATGTCCATGTCACACCTATGCCGGTAGTTGTTGGGAACACTAAGCTCGAAGTTGTTGACGAGTATGTTTACCTGGGACAAATAGTCCGACTAGGTAAGTCCAACTTCGACCGAGAGGTCAATCGACGGATTCAACTCGGCTGGGCAGCGTTCGGGAAGCTACGACACATCTTCTCGTCAGACATACCTCAAAACCTTAAAACGAAATTGTACAACCAGTGCGTGTTGCCAGTGATGACTTATGGAACTGAGACGTGGTCCTTCACTGCTGGCCGTATGAGGAAGCTCAAGGTCGCTCAGAGAGCTATGGAGAAGGCTATGCTCGGAGTTTCTCTGCGTGATAAACTCAGAAATGAGGATATCCGCAGTAGAACCAGAGTGACCGACATAGCCCAACGGATTAGTAAGCTGAAGTGGCAATGGGCCGGCCATATAGCTCGAAGAACCGACAACCGATGGGGAAGAAAGGTTCTCGAGTGGCAGCCTCGTACCGGCAAGCGAAGTGTAGGGCGTCCCCCCACTAGATGGAGTGACGACCTGGTAAGATATGCAGGAAGTCGATGGATGCAGGTGGCTCAGGACCGTGCTTTGTGGCATTCTTTGGGGGAGGCCTATGTTCAGCAGTGGACTTGTGAAGGGCTGTAATGATGATGATGAAATCAGCTGTAGACCTGTCTGATCAAATGATAGCGTACTCAACACCATTACGAAAAACTGTGAAATGGTACAGAAAACTTGCTGTTGAATTATTGTTGAACACTGCTTTACTCAATTCTTACATAATTTATAAAGAAACTACGAAATCTAAGATAGGGATTGTAGATTATAGGAAAAAGTTGTGTAAATATCTAACAGACTCCGGCAAAGAAAACTACAACCCCGAAACATCGCTAGCTAGAAATAAAAGACAAAAGCATGAATTGAAAAAGAAGGAAGGTCCAGTCAAAAAATCGAGAAAGTACTGTTCAAGGTGTTATAAAGTCAATGTTAAAACACTAGGTAGAAATTATGCTAGAAAGAAGACTAAGCAAGTGAATACATATTGCCCTCAATGCCCGAATGAGCTACATTTTTGTCTAAATTGTTTCAATGAGGAACATAAAAAGTTGTAACATGTTTTGTTTTTACTTTGTATTTTTTTCTTTATTCTAAAATTATTATTTTTATAATTGTCTAAGCTGTACGCCTAAAATTCTATCATTAAAAACAATTAAAATATTTAGATATTCATTGTGTTGTATTTT
Source organism: Parnassius glacialis (assembly GCA_033319125.1). Taxonomy (NCBI): domain Eukaryota; kingdom Metazoa; phylum Arthropoda; class Insecta; order Lepidoptera; family Papilionidae; genus Parnassius; species Parnassius glacialis. Next base: position 35,337,999 of record JAVANC010000012.1, on the reverse strand, counting down.
ATTTTCCTTAAAAAGTTTATGTACATAAAAACCACTTCTACATGTAAAAATGTTAGGCCAAGATGAACATAGTTTTTTAGGGACCTTGTCAGTCAATTTCAATAGAGAAAAAGCCCCGAAATGTGCTTGACAGCTCCCTGGGTTCATTTGAATTACATGCGTTTGCGTCAGGCACTTGTGACTGACATGGACCTAACAGATACCATATCTGTCAAGCACTGGTGCCTGCTGCACTGGCAGTTAACGTGTTAAAGAATGTAGCTTCATCTCCCGTCTAACAGCAATGAGATTAAGAGTGTGATCAGAGAGTTTTTGTTTTTTTCTGCGGCGGGTCTTGTAGAACTTAGCTCCGACCGCATGAACAGTTTCCACGAGCTTGTCATTCATATCGTCCACTTCATTGCAGTCTTCTAGGCACTGAAAACGGTTTTGTAACTCGAGCTGAAAGGTTTCGGGGTTTTGTAACAGAGCACGAGGGGGACGGAGCGTTGACTTCATTAGGCGAGACCTCTCCAACTTAACGTTAAGGTTCAGTGTGCCTCTAACCATTCGGTGTTCGCTACCAGTTTTCACCCTCGCGATCACGGAGACATCACTGAACAGTTGTCGTCTGGTCGTCATAATGAAGTAAATCTCATTTTTTGTCAAACCGTCGGGGCTCGACCAGGTCCACTTCCTGTGGGGCCGCTTCTGGAAGAAAGAGTTCATCATAAAGAGTCCCTCTTTCTCCATGAAGTCAGCCAGCTGCTAGCCCCTTTGATTCCGTTGCCCTATTCCAAATTTCCCTACTTTCAGCTCACCGTTCTCTCTTGTGCCTAGTTTTGCATTGAAGTCTACCATTAACACCGTATATTTGGTTTTGGAGGAATGCATGACTCTAGAGATATTCTCACACATTTCCTCTACCTCCTCATCGGGTAGTGCCAAGTTTGGTGCGTAAACCTGTATGAACTTTAGCGAATACCGTTTGGTGATTCTGAGTATAAGGTATGCAACCCTCGTCGACACACTCCCGATCTATACAACGTTGTTAACGTGAGACTTGTGGACGATAATTCCGACACCTCCTTGGGACAGATGGTCGCCCTCCCGGTGATAGAGCAAGTTTCCGGATTCGTGGATTACTGTGTCCTCCCCCTCTCTTCGGACTTCGTATAATCCTATAATATGCTAGCGTAACTTTTCTATCTCTTCTTCCAGCTCCACGATCTTCTCGTCAGTCCTCAGGGTGCGTGCGTTGTACGTTGCCAGGTCGAGTCGTCTAAGGTGGTAACCGAACCGCCACCGGAGATTATTAGCACCCCCTAACCCGCCGTTACCATGGTCACCACCGTAGCCAGGAATAGCGGGGCCGCCGGGGACTGGGGGCCGTCTCGTAGTTACTTTCTTCATATGGGGTTATTTGCTTTAGTTGCCACGCTTGGCGAGCGGGTTGGCAACCGCAGTTTTTATTGTAATTTTGGCTATTGTCAGGAAGATGCTGCAGCCCATCTCCTGCCTGTTTCCCTTTGTCGCCTTTTACGACACTCACGGGAAGATATGGGGTAGTGGGTATTCTTGACCGCCACTACAGGGCAAAGTTAATACTTATCAGCCTTAAAAATATGTGTAATATGCCTAATATGTACTTGCATATATTTTTTTCTTATGAAATTTTGGTAAGAAATTAAATTAAAGCCTCCATCTATCTTTGCAAAAATCAAAGCTATGAATAAGCTGAAAGTAATAAGAACTGCTGTTCCCAACCCGCCTGTCAAGCGTGGCAACGATGGCAAATATGGGGAAATCTATGTGGTAGAGACATATGTTCAGCAGTGGACTTTAATAGGATGTAACGGTAACGGTAAATACATAACAGTGAAATAAGTTTTTTTTCATAATGGACGGGATATTTTAAAAATGTTAGTTTAAAAGCGATTGTATTAATTTACATAATACCAGGTTTCTTAACTGTGTATCCTGTATTATTATTATGAATTTGCTATATTATAGGGAAGTGTTTTTGGAACCCACGGGATATTAAGCTAATAAACTTGAAATACTACCGAATTTTCTGATGTTAGAGTTTCTATGTAGAAACCGCGTTGTTGTTTTTTGTGTTAAGAACATATAATATATATATATATATATATATATATATATATATATATATATATATATATATATATATATATATATATATATATATTATAATAATATACTTCTGAAACAAAAACAAAGGATACTGTTAAGATGATTAAAATATAATAAATATGATGACGATATTTTAATTTATTCATATATTTTCTGTATTTATTCTAATTTTTTTGAGTTCGTTACATACACAGTACTCTGCTAAGTCTTGTTAGAGTCAATATAATGTTTCAAGGTCTTATGTGCATCAGAATAAATTATATCAGCTCCTAAAATTAGGCAACAATAAGATAAATGATAAAAATAACTCAAATTCCCTATTTTAAATAATTTTATAAAGTAAAGTAAAATTAAAGCCTTTATACGTCCCCTAGCTAGGCTCAGGCCCCCTTTCATATCTGAGAGGGTTTTAGGGTAAGGAAATGTCCGACGCGCTGATCCAATGTGTGTTGGCGGACATCACATGTCTTCGATATTTTAATTTCTCGGCTAAGCACATTCACGATATTTACCTTCAAAATCGAGTACATGGTAAAACAGCACTTAAAATTGCAATTAAAATTTAATTTCCGTCGGTAGGGACTTGTAACTCAGGTTCGATACCTGGGTTACAAGTTCTTAGCGCTAGAGCTACCACGGCTCTCCTAAGATATACGGATCTCCTGAGCTACCAAAAAAAAATATGAAAGCTCATTATAAGCGGATTATTAATTAATACGGTTTACTAATATCATATTACAATAATTGCATTAAGGTCTAATTATATTTTTAAAAAAAATTACAAATATTTATAATAAATCGTAGGTCATACGAACATATTTAAAAATAAGTTTCAACCCCGCTTATAAAGAAAACTAATCTATTGCACCTGCGACAAGATAAATGTAGCTGACCCAAACATAACTCTTAATGTGTTTTACTTCCCAAACGATTTAAAATAAAATCTTTTAGCGTGAGTTATTTCTTTATAGAAGGAAGGGTCACCAATCAGCACACAGTTCTCAGTATTCTTGTTATCTACTCGTATATTGAATAAAAATGATTCTATACTATTCTATTCTATTGCCACTTGGTATAAAGTTTGTTATCATGATCAAACATTGACAATTTGCGGATAAAAACGGATAAGCATTATTAAATATAACATCATAATCTTGATTCTTAATCCAGGAAAGTAGTTGTCAATTGGCAACAGCATACGCTTAACATCAAGTGAAGTGTATGCTCGTTTGTTTCCTTGATACTGCAAAAATGTCAGTTTATTTTTGCGTATAAGAAGACAAAAATCGGTTGAAATGATAGTACACAAATGAAGCTCGTTGTTTTGCTTCCTTTGTCAATAAACTACTGACAAATGAGGCGCGCCCAAGGAGATTGTAAAATGTAACCTCCTTGGGCGCGCCTGATGAAAAATAATTATACAACACAAATACCTCCTCAGACATCCTTCGCATATAAAAAGCTCTTTCAGCGAGCTTTGTGCTGTAGTGTGAATAGAAAGTACGAAATATACTGGGCACATTTCTTTTTCACCTGCAACTAATTTTGAAAAAAAATGTACCTACTTTAACATAACTCAGCGAATAGTAAAATAAAAAAAAAATTACAAAGGCTTTGTTTGTTGCGACACGCATAAGTTAATGTTTCTGTTGTCCAGAATAACTCATCTATTTATATTTGCTATAGTTGCCATTCTTGGCAAGTTGGCAGCCGCAGTTTATTATTTTATACTATCTGCTGATCTCTTCGTTTCTATTCCTCTATCGATTTTTACGACACCCAAAGAATGATATATGGCGGTGAAAATTTTACAATGACACTACTCGGTCGGATGTCCAAATTACACATAATATTTACTAAAATTTCGTCAACAAATTTTTAATGCAGCGTTTTTAACAGATTTTTAGAATTCATTCAAAATATTTAATAAGTTGTTTTAAAATTAATTGTTTGCGAACGTATTTTTTGGTTGTTTTAGTATTTGTACCAAAAAGTTGTATGTTTTAGTATAGACTGGGCGATACATGCACTTTTAAAATACATTAAGTTAAAATTTCAAGTGCAGAAAATAGAACTTCACCTTTTATATTAGAGAAAGTACAAAGAAACTTAATTTTTACTAATCGTAGTTTATGGTTGTAATACGAATGGTTCGGCTCGACCCGGTTAAGACCACGCTCTCACGGAATACCTGCGTAAAATAACAGCTTAATGCGACTGTGTTTCGTATGGTGTGTTTAAAGGTCCAGAGACCCTTTTTAAACAATGCATTAGTTCTAAGTCCTCATAGGTGATGGGGCATCTGCATTTTGATTCTTTTTCGAGGATAAATATAAGTGTTGATGGGCCACAGCATCCTAATCAAGTGGAAATGTGGTGTAGAAATGTGGTCCAAATCAAGTGGACTGTGTGCTTGTCGTGTCATGTCACCCTTATTTTATATTAAAAAAATATTTAACTAAACCATTAAGAAACAATCAAACGTGTAGTGGATGCGTAAAACTATCCACTACCCTATATCATTTCGTAGGTGTCGTAATAGGCAAACGAACTCTGAGATTAGCAGCAAAGTCTTCCTAATAACGAAAAGAATATAAAAATTATTATGCAGTCCATGGGGAGTTCTATGTCCGTTCAGGAAAGAAATTTGATTAGCTGTAACTAATTAATAAATGAAAATAAGACTTTCGCGTATATAAGACCTACGTTATACATTAAAATATGAAGAGCAGTAAATAAGCTTTAAATATAATGTGTGTCTATTAGGCTCCTCTTTTGCTAGGAGTCCGCTAAAAAGAAAACCATTATTTTATTCTTATTTTTCTACCTCCAAGCAGCAGTATGCCTAGTACTGTGTTTCGGTTTGGAGCGTAAAAATCTAATATAATTATAGGATTTGAAGCATTTCATCTTTCTCTTCAGGGGCGACAACACATAGTAGTATTTTCGTTTTAAGTAGAATTTCGAAGTAGTAGAAACTGCCTGCTGAAACTCATATTATAGATGCAGCACGAATCGATCAGGTAGACACAACGGAAGAAGACTACGCTCTCTTATAGTAAGTTAATAGTTTTTTAATTGTACTGATTTGACAGACGAACTTACTGTTTAGTAGATTTTAAGTGGCTACTGCAGTCCGTGGACACCTGTAGCGACCTTCAAACAAAGAAGGCTACAGATGCGTTGCCACACCTGGGGACAGCTGGTGCAACTGGTTTGGTTATTATACTAGCTCTTCGTACCCTTCAGGCTAGATTAGTGCAGACACTGCAGACAAAATCAGTTACAGGATTTTCTGTCAAGCAATTCTCAGTAGCAGCTCGGAGTTAGGAAGTTGGCGGTGTTTCACTCATGTGCCTTGCCATGCCTTGGAAATCACTAAAAGCCGTTGTTCCTGTACCTGATCTCGTGTTGAATAACCGTCACATCAGGCTATGAGAATGAGGTGGAGTGGGAAAAGATAGTGCACTTGTGCTTGTGCATACATCCGCGCACTTGTATAACTGACATGCGCAGATAGCTAATCTCTATTGAAACTGGCTGCCTCGACCGAATTTAATTAGAGGACATTACATATATTTCCTCAGCATTAAAAACTCAGAATTTTGATTGGTGACGATACGGTAAATGTATGTGACTATGAGCCACAGAATTTACTCACCATCAGGTGAACTGTGTGTAAGTTTGTCACACATGAGTCGCACAATTACGTTTCATTTATTGTTGTTTCTAATACGAGATTTTTATGAGACAATGTACTGAGAATGTCTATGTTTAGCAGTAGTGTTTTGAAAGGCGGTAATAGATGGATGGTGAAAATGTTTCTGAATCTTGTTAGACAAAATAATGCTTTAATTAAATTTATCATATATTATGTATATATTTAAAATTAATCAATGGTTCGGTAAACTTAGAAAAAGTTTAAGAAAAATTTAAAATTGTGGAATTACAATGCGCCATGTACTTTTCAAGGCAGAGTAATAAACATACTCGTATTAAAAATATTTGTAAACTTTTAATTTCAATATCGTTTTATTTTTTTATAGGAGAGGGGGCAAACAAGCATGCAGCTCACCTGACGGTAAGTGCTGATATTTCATATCTCTCTTACCCAGGGTACAAATTTGAACACTCCTTTGTGCCTCGGGCTGGAGTTTGCGTATACGTCAGAAAGGACATTTGTTTTTGACGCCTCGGCAGTCTTGAAGGTACGGACCTATCCATCCTATGGCTTCGCGTAGACAGCGACGACCATCCCCGCGTCTAATGGTGCCTTTATAGTTCCCATAGCGGTAATGCCGACACAGACCGACTCATCGACCACGTCCAAATGGCTGCAGATTCCGTGCTACAACAGGTCCCATCCGCAGAGATCGTGATACTCGGTGATTTTAACGCCCACCCACGCTGAATGGCTTGGTTCTCGTTTAACCAATCATGCGGGTAGATCTGTCTATGACTTTGCCTTGGCATATGGTCTAACACAACTGGTTACTTCGCCTACGCGGATCCCAAATGTGGAGAATCATGTACCTTCCCTGTTGGACCCTCTGCTGACCTCTCATCCGGACGGATATCAGGTCTCCGTCGATGCACCTCTTGGCTCTTTGGACCAATGTCTGATCCGAAATACGGTGCCACTCACGCTCCCATCGCAGTTGCGATCTGCAGCTTGCCGCCGTGTTTGGCACTATTGGTCGGCCGATTGGGACGGAATGCGGTCTTTTTTTGCATCCTACCCTTGGGGGCGGGTTTGCTTCTCGCCGGAAGATTCCAGCAATGTTGCCGATTCTGTTGCTGATGTGGTATTTCAGGGTATGGAATTTTTTATTCCATCATCTGTGGTGCCCATCGGAGGCAGATCCCAGCCATGGTTTGGTCGCTCCTGTAAACTAGCATCACGTTATAAGCAGGAGTGCTACCAGGCCTGGGTTGACGCATCAACGTCCCCGGATGTAAATACCAGTGCTCTTAAAAAGAAGTATAATTCCGCCTCTAGGTCCTTTAAAAGTGTCATTGCCAAGGCAAAGTCAGAGCACATCAGCAGATTTTTTTTATAGGATAAGGGTGACAAACAAGCACACGGTCCACCTGATGGTAAGTGGTTGCTGCGGCCCATAGACATCTACATCTATCCTCGTTTGCGAATCAAAATGCAGATGTGTTGTCACCCGTGAGGACTAAGATGTAATGCCTCATTTCCAGTAAAAAGGGCCTCCGGCCACCTGCACTCACAAAGCGAAACGCAGAGGTAAACTTCAACTTCACACTGGTATTCTGTGAGGTCGTGGTACCACCCCGGTTCGAGCCGGCCCATCCGTGTGACAGCAAAAGCTGCCGCGTGGCTCTACCACTGTTAAAAATTGAATTGGCGAGAAACTAGTTCGCCTCCCTTCGGGAACACGTGCATTCTGGTCTCGCGCCAAGGCTGTCAAAGGGAACTTCTGTCAGCCATCTCTGCCATCTCTGCACAGGGTGGACGACTCACTGGCCCATGACGCAAAGGAGAAAGCCAATCTGCTAGGCTCTCTTTTTTCTCCCAATTCGACTCTAGATGACGGGGAGTACATACCGCCGAACATCCTGCGGTGTGAGTGCTCCATGCGGGAAGTGCTGTTTACACAGCGCTTGGTGCGTAAAGCACTCCTCTCCTTGAACGTTAGCAAGTCTAGTGGGCTTGATGGAGTCCCACCTATTGTGCTGAAGACGTGTGCTACGGAGTTGGCACCCAGTTTTAACGTCTTTTTCGGTACTCCTACTCCCTAGGCGTAGTCCCGGACTCATGGAAGACAGCTTTGGTGCTTCCGATCCCAAAAAAAGGCGACCGCTCAGATCCGTCCAAATACAGGCGTATCGCCATCACCTCCTTGTTCTCCAAAGTAATGAAAACGATTATTAACAGCCATACCTTGAAGGTCACCAGCTGATTAGTGACCGCCAGTACGGTTTCTGTCGAGGTCACTCAGCTGGTGATCTTCTGGTCTACCTGACTTATAGAAGCAGTGGAGTCCAAGGGAAAGGCGTTGGCCGTTAGTTTGGACATAGCGAAGGCTTTCGATCGGGTTTGGCACAAAGCGCTTCTTTCGAAGCTGCCTTCCTATGGGCTTCCCGAATAATTGTGCAATTGGATCACCAGTTTTCTTGCAGATCGGAGCATCAATGTCGTAGTAGACGGTGCATGTTCCGATTACAAGCCCATTAACGCTGGTGTTCAACAAGGCTGCGTGCTATCACCAACGCTGTTTCTTCTGCATATCAATGATATGTTGCAAACCAGTAACATTCATTGCTATGCAGACGACAGCACTGGTGATGCTTTATACACCGGCCGTGCCAATACTTCTTGTGAAAACGTCGCCGTGTACCGGAACAAAACTTGTGTCTAAAGTCGAGACTTTGTTAAACAAAGTCTCAGAGTAGGGGCGACTAAATCTAGTCCAGTTCAATCCCCAGAAGACACAAGTTTGCGCGTTTACCGCTAAAAAGATTCCCTTTGTCGTATCTCCTCAGTTTCAAGGCACTCCCCTTGTTGCCTTAGCCAGTATCGGTATCCTCGATATCGACATATCGAGTGACGTGCAGTTTTGTGGTCATTTGGAAGAGAAGGCCAAATTGGCCTCTAAGAAGCTTTGCGTAATCAGCAGAGCGGGACAGTATTTCATGCGGGCACACCGCTTGCAACTTTACAAGGCGCAGGTTCGGCCTCACATGGAATACTGTTCCCATCTCTGAGCAGGTGCTCCCCAGTGCCAGCTCCTTCCACTTGACCGCATCCAGTGCAGAGCGGTTCGAATCGTCGATAACCGAGTTTTTCCGATCGGCTTGACTCACTGGCACTGCGTAGAGAGGTTGCATCTCTTTGCGTATTTTATCGCATCTACCACGGGGAGTGCTCTGGGGAATTGTTCGGACTAATTCCAGCCGCTCAATTTCACCATCGCACATCGCGACAAAACTCGCGATACCATCCATATCATCTGGATGATTGGCGGTGCACCACTGACGATTCAGAAGAAGTTTTCTCCCTCGCACAACTTCCTTGTGGAATCGATTACCACCAGCGATTTTGCCAGACCGATAAGACTTTAAACAGTGTTAGAGCCACGAGGCAGCTTTTGCTGTCGCACGGATGGGCCGGCTCAAACCGGGGGTGTACCACGACCTCACAGAAAACCAGCGTGAAGTAGAGGTTCACCTCTGCGTTTCGCTTGGTGAGTGCAGGTGGCCGGAGGCCCTTTTTACTGGAAATGAGGCATTCCATCTTAGTCCTCACGGGTGACATCGCATCTACATTTTGAATTGTAATAGAGGATAGATATATAGCTTAAAAATCAGGTAACCAAAATCCGGGAACAAAATTTCTGGAATGGCAGTCTCATACTGCCAGCAAACAGTGCATGCATTGCTACAAGTTAGTGCTGACTATATGGAGTGATGACCTGATGAATCATTCAGCGATACACAAAAATTTGCAAAATACTGATTTTGATTAAAAAATACCACCAGATATTTTCTTCTTGAAATCATTCGTAACTTTGAGTAACGTCTGAAACACAAAAATGTTGCGCCACTTGAGTGTGTTAGCTTAACCGATTATATTAAAGTAATAAATTAGAAACAAATATTATGAAACGGAAATCTCCGTAGGACGGAAACATATTGCAATATGTTTGAGCTTAAGAAATAAAATTGATTCTATAATATTTGTGGCTCAATTCAACTCCTTTGTACATTATATATGACAAATTTTATAAAGCATTATTTGTGTAACAAAATTCAGAAATTTTTATACCATACTGGATAGACAGCCTATCAAAACACTACTGCTGAACATAGGCATTCTCAGTAGATTGTCTCATAATAATATTAGAAATAACAATAAATTAAACGTAATTGTACGATTCATGGGTGACAAACATACACACAGTTCAGCTGATGGTAAGTAAATACTGTGGCCCATAGTCACATATATCTATCGTAAGCTACCAATCAAAATTCTGAGTCTTTCACTGCTGAGGAGGATAATATATGTAATGTTCTCCAATGAATTTCGCTCGGAGCAGCCAGTTTCGATAGAGATTAGCCATCTGCGCAGGACAGTATAAAAGTGCGCGGGTGTATGCACAATCACGACTACACTGCCTATTCCTTCACTCTCATTGTTTGATGGGACGATTATTTGACACGAGATTAGGTGCAGAGCCAAAGGCTTTTCGTGATTTCCAGGGCACATAGATGAAACACTGCCAACTTTCTAACTGCCAACTGCTACTGAGAATTTCTTGACAGAAAATCCAGTAAATGATTTTGTCTGAAGTGCCTGCATTAATCTGTTCTGAAGGGTACGAAGAGCTAGTATAATAACCAGTTGCACCAGCTATTCCCAGGGGTGGCAACGCATCTGTAGCCTTCTTTGTTTGAAGTTCACTACAGGTGTCCACGGACTGCAGTAGCCACTTAAAATCTACTAAACTGTTAGGTCGTCTGTCAAATCAGTACAATTAAAAAACTATTAACTTATTATAAGAGAGCATAGTGTTCTTCGGTTGTGTCTACCTGATCGATTCGTGCTGCATCTATAATATGAGTTTCAGCATGGTTCTACTACTTCGAAATTCTACTTGGAATAGAATAGAATAGAATAGAATAATTTTTATTCAATATACAATACATGTGTAATTCTTATTGAAAGTCATTTTTTACTTTACCACTGGTTCGAAAAAAGCCTTTGTCCAGAAGCAGCAAGAAACCCAGCAGGAGTTTTTTTTAAAATAAAATTTACAATATAAATGATTACGAACTATTTACAAAATTTATTTTAGAAACTGCTTGGAAGCGACCACCTCATTCCCAGGGGTTCTTATCAACCATGTATTAATTTATACTATAATAACCCTTTTTATACAGTTTCAGCTTAATAAAACATTTAAACTTGGAAATAGAGAGAACCTGTACACTTTCCGGGACCTTGTTGTAATAGCGTATACATTGCCTCAAGAATGAATTACTGACTCTGTGGAGTCGAGAAACTGGCATCACTAGCTTGTGTTTCTTCCTAGTGTTTACATAATGTATATCACTTTATTACTAAAACTATCTTTGTTTTTGTGAACATACATTAAATTTTCGTAAATATACTGAGAGGCCAAAGTTAATATATTAATTTCTTTAAATTTATCTCTAAGAGACTCTCTCGGTTTTAGATTGTAAATAGCTCTGATGGCCCTCTTCTGTAAAACAAAAATAGTTTCTGAATCAGCCGCATTTCCCCATAGCAAAATCCCATAAGACATTATGCTATGGAAATAACTAAAATAAGCTAATCTAGCTGACTCGACACTAGTGAGACCTCTAATCTTTTTTACAGCATAGGCTGCAGAACTTAGTCTGCTTGCTAATTTGGATATATGGGGGCCCCACTGAAGCTTTGCGTCAAGAGTGAGCTTAAAACGAAAATACTACTATGCGTTGTCGCCCCTGAAGAGAAAGATGAAATGCCTCACATCCTATAATTATATTAGCTTTTTACGCTCCAAACCGAAACAAATTACTAGGCACACTGCTGCTTGGCGGTAGAAAAATAAGAATAAAATAATGGTTTTCTGTTTAGCGGACTCCTAGCAAAAGAGGAGCCTACTAGACGCACATTATATTTAAAGCTTATTTACTGCTCTTCATGTTTTTATGTATAACGTAGGTTTTATATACGCGAAAGTCTTATTTTCATTTATTAATTAGTTACAACTAATCAAATTTCTTTCCTGAACGGACATAGACCTCCCCATGGATTGCATAATAATTTTTATTTTCTTGTTGTTATTGGGAAGACTTTGCTGCTAATCTCAGAGTTCGTTTGCCTCTTACGACACCTAAGGAATGATATAGGGTAGTGGATATTCTTAAGCATCCACTACACGTTTGATTATTTTCTTAGAGTTTTGTTAAATAAAGTTTTTATATAGAATAAGGGTGACAGACAAGCACACAGTCCACTTGACTTGGATCACATTTCCACACCATATTGCCAGTTGATTTGGATGCTGTGGACCATAGACATCTATATTTATCTTCGAATAGGAATCAAAATGCAGATGCGCCATCACTCGTGAGGACTAAGAATGAATGCCTTATTTCCATTAAAAAGATTCTCTGGATCTCTAAACCACATCAAATGAAACACAGCAGCATTTAGCTGTTATTTTACGCTGGTATTCCGTGAGAGCGTGGTCCTACCCGGTCAAGCCGACCCATTCTTGCTACAACAATAACTAATGATTATTAAAAATGAAAAATACTTTGTACTATTTCTAATATAAAAAGTGAATGTCTTTTGTCTTTCACTTGAAATTTAAAAATTTATAATTTAATGTATTTTAAAAGTGCATGTACCACCGAGTCTATACTAAAACATATAATTTTTTGGTAAAAATTACTAAAACAAACAAAAAATACTTTCACAAGCAATTAATTTTTAAATAACTAATAAAATATTCTGAATGAATGCTAAAAATTTGTTAAAAACGCTGCATTAAAAATTTGTTGATGAAATTTTTGAAAATATAATGGGTAATTTGGACAACCGAACAAGTAGTGGCAGTGTAAAAATGTTCACTAGATCATTCTGTGGGTGTCATAAAAATCGACAAAGGAATAGAAACTAAGAGATCAGCAGATATAAAAAAATATTAACTTATGCGTAAATTGTATTTAGGAATTTATAGCTAATTTGTTGCTAATTAGTTGCCAAAATCACGATTTTGTTGCACCAACCGGCTTTGAGAAAATCGATTTACTCCTATCTTTCCATTAAGATAGCAGATAAAACTTTCAATCAACCCCGCCGTAGCGGATAAAACGGGATATTTGTTGCTAATTAGGTTGCTGAAATATAATGCAAAAACCTGTAAAAAAATCAAAAATTAAAAATTTTAAAATAAAAAAAAACAAATTAAAAAATATCAAAAATTAAAAAAAAGTAATTAAAATCAAGTTATGTTTTAATACTGATTCTAAAGTTCCAAATTAATAAAAATTTTGCTGCTGATTAATAAATAGATAAATGGAATATGGAAGTAGTAAGTCATAAAGCGCTAGAAACAAAATAAAATCGATCTATGAGCTGGACCAATTTATTAGTTAGTTTTTTTTTTGTGTAAATGCTATACTTAAGTGAAAATTTTGAGAAAATAAGTTAGCAGAATTTTTATTGCTGTTCAGTAACGGAAGCAGTAAGTCACAAAGAGCCAGAAACAAAGTAAAATCGATCAATAAGCTGCACCAAGTAATAAGTAAATAATTATTTGTGTACAAGTTATATCGTGAAAATTGTAGGAAAAAACATAGCAGATATTTTGTTGCTGGTCAATAACGAAAGCAGCAACTCATAAAGAGCCAGCTACAAAATAAAATCAATCGATAAGCTGCACCATGTTATTAGTTAGTAATTATTTGTGTACATGCTATATTCTTAGGAAAATTGTAGGAAAAATATAGCAGATATTTTGTTGCTGGTCAGTTATAGAAGGAGCAAGTCATAAAGAGTAAGCAACAAAATCAAATAGATTGGCAAGGAGCACCAAGTAATTAGTTAGTAATTATTTGTGTAAATACAATATTTTTATAAAAATTTTAGGAAAAAATATAGCACATATTTTGTTGCTCGTCAAATTAAAGCAAAATTGCAGCAAATTAAAAAAGAGCCAGCAGCAATGTAAAATAGATGGATACGTTGCACCAAGTAATTGGTTAGTAATTATTTGCTGTTTCCATTGTTGACGAGCGCTTATTTTTATATTTTTTATTTTTATATTTTTTAATTTTTGACTTTTTTAATTTTTGTTTATTTTATTTTTTTTTTACATTTTTTTGCATTACATTTCAGCAACTAATTAGCAACAAATATTCCGTATAATCAGCTACGGCGGGATTGATTGGAAGTTTTTACTGCTATCTTAATGTAAACACAGCAGTAAATCGATTTTCTTAAATCCGATTGGAGCAACAAAATCGTGATTTTGGCAACTAATTAGCAACAAATTAGCTACAAATTCCTAGATACAATTTTTAGGTTTCTGCTGAATTTTCACTGCTAACTTTATAGAGCTGCTAAAAGAGCTTTTTGTATACGAAGGATGTCCGAGAAGCTCTTTGTGTTGTATAAATATTTTTCATAAAGTGTGCCACATTTGTCAGTAGTTTATTGACAATGGAAGCAAAACATCAAGTTTCATTTAT
>JAVANC010000012.1:35208577-35323532 GCA_033319125.1 Parnassius glacialis | reverse complement strand
ATGATTGCTTAATCCGATCAGCTCCTGAGAGTCCGCTCTTACAAGTACCTCCTCCAAAATATCCTAGGCTATGCATATCCACCTTTTGTTATATAATCTGAGTACACGCATAGTTTTATTTACATTCCATACTTTAAACCACTTACTTTACCGTGTATAGCGGTGTGAGAATATACACTACCCCATATCATCCCGTGGGTGTCGTAAGAGGTGACCGAGGAAAACAAATTATGAGATGGGCAGTGGCGTTTTCCTAATAAAAAAGAAATAAACATTTATTGCAACACGCCAAAAATTTCATAAGGTACTTAAATATTAACATTTATAGACACATCAATTAAAAATAGTATAACAAAATGAAATAAAATATAATATTAATAAAGAAAAGAAAAATTTGACGATTACAATAATTTAAAATATGTAAACTTATAGAGTATAGTAGAAAGAACAATAAAAAATAAAATAAAAACGTTCCTCATGTTGTATTTTGTGGCGCCTTAGGCAAACGGACCTTACTCAGTTTTATTTATGCTGTCGCCGAAACAACAGCGCTAATTTTCAATGTCCTTCATAATAATATTGTCCAGCGCCACCATTAATGCCTGGTAAATGGCAACACTAGTTAACACTAGCGCCCTCTAGTATCGAGTGGCTGAACTAGGAGAATCAAGATCCTTCAAGAAATTTCCATTGAAGAGATGTCTACAACTCGTAACAATATCATTAAACCAATCTGTTAAACTATGCTGAAATTATTAATATCAAACCAAAAGTATGTACTTACGTGCGTTTATACATACGTTTTATATTTATTTCCATAACATTGTATGTTAACAGTTTTTTCTTTAACTTAATTAATTAATATATTATATTTTCTCAAAAATTATTTTAACGTTATTTTCGTTTACATTTATGTGTATATATTTAAATATTTAAGACTTGAAATTGAGTGAAATTGAGCAGCTGGAATAAGTTCGAACAATTCCTCAGAGCACTCCCCGTGGTAGATGCGATAAAATACGCAAAGAGATGCAACATCTCTACGCAGTGCCAGTGAGTCAAGCCGATCGGACAGAACTCGGTCGTCGACGATTCGAACCGCTCTGCGCTGGATGCGGTCAAGTGGAAGGAGCTGGCACTGGGATGCCCAGAGATGGGAACAGTATTCCATGTGAGACCGAACCTGCGCCTTGTAAAGTTGCAAGCGGTGTGCCCGCATGAAATACTGTCCCGCTGACGACTAAATATTTGAACTGAATTATATCATGACAACTATACTGCCCAAACTCACTCTCTGTGCTACTCAAGGTTAGCTGGTAGAAAATGCCATATATCATTAAGATCGCCATTTGTACAAATATTTAGTGTAATAAAGAATAAATAAATAAATTATAAATTGACGTCAATAAGTTACTCTTTTTTAACTTAAGCTGTCAATGGACCTAAGTGGTAAGTCAACCGTAAATAGTGTTTAAGGTTATGTCATCACTTTATTTGATTTGTTGCGACCTTGGCTGCCCGTGCCACATGCCAGTACCCATTTTGGTAAGTAGTACGCTTCAACCTGTTCTTCTGAGCTGGTATTAGATACTGTTTATATTTTCTTTATATGTTTTGATTTTTTTCAGGGTACGAAGTGGTGGCGGTAGGTCGTTCCAAAATTTTGGGGCAGCATACCTAAAAGTCCCACGGAAAGCGGCGATACGTTGGAATGGCACGGCAAGAGAATAACTTGATGCACGAGTTATTTTTGAGTTTACGTCGCGCGTCCACGCCAACTTTTGGAAGAGAAAAGTGGCATATTATATTTAAAAATACCAAAAAGTACCGTTGTTACATGAATGTATCGACAATATTTCATTTTTAAAATGTTGCCACCGTTGATGTACGGCGTAACGTGAGTGCGCGTGGCGGTATTTCGAAACAAAATTTTGCACAGGCGTTCTGAACTCGCTGAGTGAGTTTTTGGATACATATTAATAGATTAGACGAGAACCATAACCAACATCCAAATAATTAAATGTTAA
The DNA here is from genome assembly GCA_033319125.1 of Parnassius glacialis. Taxonomy (NCBI): domain Eukaryota; kingdom Metazoa; phylum Arthropoda; class Insecta; order Lepidoptera; family Papilionidae; genus Parnassius; species Parnassius glacialis. The sequence continues at coordinate 35,321,505 of JAVANC010000012.1, read as the reverse complement.
AAGAATCAACGATTCACGGAGTCTGTTTCGAATATGTGTATTCAGAAAATTTCTAATCGAATACAGGACTTTTATACGTAGTAGAGCCATGCTGCAGCTATATTAGTAGTATAGTTGTAGCAAGAATGGGTCAGCTCGACCAGGGAAGGACCACGCTCTCACAGAATACCAGCGTAAAATAGCAGCTTAACACTGCTGTGTTTCGTATGGTGAGTGAAGAGAACGGGAGACACTTTTTACTGGAAAAGAGGCATTGCATCTTAGTCCTCACGGGTGAAAACGCATCTGTATTTTGATTCGCACACGAGTAAAATGTAGATGTCTATGGGCCACAGCAACCACTTACCATCAAGTGGACTGTGTGCTCGTTTGTCCCTCTATGATATATAAAAAAGTCTGTAGAATCAATTTCTAGCAGCATTAACTATGTGATTCTCGAAGCGCAAATGATCATCTGTAAGCAGACCTAAATTGCGAGTTTCAGTCACACATTCAATTTATTCCCCTTTTATGTATTGTGTGTATGTATATGACCTAAAACCAATGATTCGCAATGTTATGGATTTGCTTAGCCGTTCCAAGAATTATATTATTATACTTTGACGTACTTCCGTTATGAACAAGTGCATTCAATTTAGACATTGTTTATTACTGATTAAATTTTCTCAGGCTTACGTGATATGTAAATTTGTGTGTTAGCAGCATAAATAGGTTATCTACAATGTTTGATGTGATCTACCATATCTGCACAGTACACAGCAAACAAAAGCGATCCTAAAATTGAGCCTTGAAGTATGTACATCTTGTTTGACAGCTCTGAAATCGGAAACTAGCGGCAACTCCCTATGGTAAGAAATTTCTACTTGTTGTGCGCGATTTATAAAAAGCTCTCAAACCATTTCACCGCAGTCACGTTGAAACCATAATAGTACAATTTTGACAAAAGCAATGATACATTCAGGCATTTTTAACAGTGGTAGAGCCACGCGGCAGCGTTTGCTGTCGCACGGATGGGCCGGCTCGAACCGGGGTGGTAACACGACCTCACAGAATACCAGCGTGAAGTAGAGGTTTACCTCTGCGTTTTGCTTGGTGAGTGCAGGTGGCCGGAGGCCCTTTTTACTGGAAATGAGGCATTCCATCTTAGTCCTCACGGGTGACAACGCATCTACATTTTGAATTGTAATAGAGGATAGATGTAGATGTCTATGGGCCGCAGCAACCACTTACCATCAGGTGAACTGTGTGCTCGTTTGTCACCCTTATCCTATAAGAAAAAGGCAGTCAATCCTATAAAAAAGTCTAGCGAAGCTTATATTATATCTTTTCTACAGTCTTCGTCTTACAGAAAATCATCGATTACTTTAATTGAAACGGTAGTTTATACTATACTGTTGTCTATATAACGATTAAAAGTAAAAAACTGCGGTTGCCCACCCGCTTGTCAAGCGTGGTAACCATGGCAAATATAAGGCATGAACCTGTGAGGGCAATCTATGGTACAGTATAGGCCTGTTCAGCAGTGAATTTTAATAGGCTATACCCGTAACCACTATAAGAGTTTTAAAATGTTCTTTGTTCTTCTTTAGCCCAGTCGCTGCCTTTTTTATTTTTATAAGGTGACAAACGATCACACTAATTGTATAATGATTATGTGGGTGCTGTGACCATATACACCTAAATCCATCCTCAATTATGAACCAAAATGCAGATGCGTTGTCATACTTGAAGACTAAGAAACCAATTAACGATCATAGTACTAGACGTAAGCACTGCTGCTGCCCGTTCCCAATCTGATGTTAACAAGATGGTTATAGTGACATATATCGAAAGCCATAAGATGTTTTCTGAATTTACCATAGTCGCCCCACACGTAACGCTAGGGACGAAATGGAGTAATTAATTTTCTTAAGCCATCACAACGCACATATTAACTGAAATATTTTTCATTACACCACTGAACCATCGAATCTTACATCTTATACTCCCCATTAGTACCTTATCGTACCTAGCACCTAAAATCCTATCTGAACACCGTCCTTGGCAAACGTCGAGATAAGTGCGTGCAAACGGTGTGTCTGATCCCAACAGCCAAAATTACACGAGGTAAGAAATATTCCAAATAGATAGGGATAATAACAACATTACGTTTTTATCACCAGCGGCGGCGACAAGTCATGAATTCAGTTCTTTTAGGAAATATTACCGCACGTTTTATACGTGGTAGAGTCATGCTGCAGCTATATTACTGGTATACTTGTAGTTCGAATGGGTCGGTTCTACCGGGGCAAGACCACGCTTTCACAGAATACTAGCGTCAAATAGCAGCTTAACACTGCTGTGTTTCGTATTCGTATATCGTATTTTAACTGGAAAAAGAGGCATTCTATCTAGTCCTCATGGGTGACAACGCATCTGCATTTTGATTCGCAACGAGGATAAATGTAGATGTCTTTTGGCCACAGCAACCACTTACCATCAGATGGACTGTGCGCTCGTTTGTCACACTATCCTATAATAAAGAAAAACGTGGATCCCACGAATTGATAGTCTCTACAGAATATGGCACAAATATGTATTCATTTCTCGTACTTGCACCGCTTATTCACTTCAGATGCCTCAGATGCCCCCGGCTCTAAACGCGGGTACCCTTATATTAAAGTCCTGCCCAAGTCTCTACGCACGTATCATCCCACTTTAGGACTGTACCTCTCTCCCGAGGTACCAATATAATATCGTCTCATTTCTCGCCGTTATCTGTTAATATTCCGCAAGGCTTCAAAATTGATGGAACATTTCTAGAGACAAGAGCTCTTTGGAATGATTTTCGTTCAGAGAACCGTGATGGGACAACCTACCGGCACTTTTATTACATGAGAGTCCGTAAAGCCCTAATTCATCAACGCCGGTTACCAAAAGGTTACTGATCAGGTTAATTGATCGCCGCTGCTAGTCAGATTTCTATGGCAACGCGCAGGATTTTTCCATCAAGTAATGTGCTGATATTCCGAGATTACTTAAAGATTAAGCGTGTTACCAGTAAATAAATTTTTAAATACCATAAAATTATGAAACATGTCTTTCTGCACACTCGGTATCAACGGAATATCCCACTTTTTTGTTGGTTACCTTCCAGTGAAACATTTTGCTAAGACAGAGTGTTTGCCATGTCTGCCTCGCTTTCGCAGCAAAGCACGGGAATTGGTATATTATTTATGACTTTGTTACATAAATCACTGACACTATACACGGAAGCAAGGAAGAAGGACAATAGCAATGATAAAAAGATTTCTTTCCCTGATACCCACCAAATCTCTATTTTAGGTTATCCAGGCTGTTGTATTTAAGTAAAATTAGAATTTTTAATAGCTATTTTAAGATTAATATACATTTCATTTTACAATATCCGATCATTTGCAGTCTAGATTCGAGCAGAAGATCTAAATCTAGGTACTTACAAGAAGATGGTATTTAAAAACTAATAAAGGCAGAATACAATTACAAATACAATACAAATACAATTATCAACATGGCTCAAAATGATTAATTTTCTTTTTATAATAGGTTAATACTATCGAAAAACAACGGAGCACCAAGCAGTATAGCAATTCCACATTGACGATTTTGTTTTAATAAATATTACAAAAATTCAATATTCATTACCTCGTTAAAATAAAATAAAAAACTTAATAATTAAATTACCACAGTGCCAGTGGCTACAATGACAAGAACAGTGGCTGCGTTAAGTCAATGAAAGGCTATACTTATAACCGATGAGCGAGTATTTGTTTTTGTTAGTTTAAAGCGATAGAATTACAAATTTATGTCAAACGAAAAACTTAAAGGAAGAATTTAACTAAATGATTAACTATTGAAATAGTACGGAATAATAACGAAATGAAACGCATGCAAACAAAACAGAACGGAATAGATTGGAGTATAAGAGACTAGTATAAACTGAATAGAATGTAATAAAATGTAATATTTTTTACTTATCATATGCCAGTGCTTGACCACAATTCTACCTGGTGGTAAGTGGTGATGCAGCCCTAGATGGTAAATCGCACTGTCTTAGTGTAATAAAAGCCTATTCACTCTTGCCTTAAGGAAATTGAAGGGAATAGATTGGTAAATAATGGATTGAATGGAATAGAAATGTATAGATAAGAATGAATACAATAGAATAGTATTTATTCTATACATATTATAAGAATAAAATTGAATGTCGTTTATGTACGAGTATATACCATTACTTTTTTTTCTCTCTCCATAGTACACGGCTCAGCCATCGATTATTACGGGTACGATTGCTATGCCTTGAGTATTGCATTATTTTCCCCCTCATGAAAAAAAAATGTAAGCATGACTGTTAGGCAAGGATATTGAAAGAAAAGATAATTTTTTTTGTTTAAAAAAACCGTTACCCCTACACTAGGATTTTCTCCTGTATCGCAGAGGCAGTTTACAAACACAAATTGCACAAGGACAAACATCCAGACCCGGAAAAATTATTTGTAGGCCAAACAAATACTTGTTCCGAGCGGGATTCGAACCCGCGGCCTACAGCGCAGCAACTCATTGCTAAGCCACTGCACCACGGAGCCGTCCTTATGAAGTTGTTTTTAATAATATAAAAAATGGACGTATTATATGTCAAAAGCTACATTCCCGGGGGTGTCGCAAGAGGCGACAGAGGGAAATTAAAGCAATATATGGGTAGCGGCTTCTTTTTGATAACAGCAAATAATTAAAAAAACTACGGTTGCCAACCAGCTCGTCAAAAGTAGCAACTATGGCAGTATAACCTCCATGAAGATAGTTAAAAAGAGACGGCCCTCAGTCCCCGGCGGCTCCACTATTCCTGGCTACAGTGGTGACTATGGCAACTCTGTTGTAGGGGTTGCTAAGAATCTCCGGTGGAAGTGTTAATGGAAGACCAACGCAGAGATCAAAAAACAGGTAAATGCTGCTGTGTTTCGTTTGGTGAGTGTAGAGAACCGGAGACCCTTTTTACTGGAAAAAAGGCATTCCATCTTAGTTCTGTGGCGGCAATGTCGTCGCGCCACGAGTAAAAATACATCGAAGCCCAAATCGCGCTATCAAAGTTCCTATGTAAAAGCAGTATATATAGAATAGCTGTGAACTACCACTCCCCGGGCTGAATAAGTTGCCCGGCGAGAGATCTCTACTTTTTCTTCCACCGGCCACAGTCTTCACGGCTTACTGGTGTAAGCCGTGAAATCAAACCATCTAAATTTTATTCGCAAACGAGTAAAGATGTTGATATCTATGGACCACAGCAACCACTTACCATCAGGAGGATTGTGTCTCTGCGGATCTGTACACATCGCCTATGGATCTGAGACATAGTTCTTCACTGTTAGTATGAGGAAGACCAAGCTCAGTGGGCTATGGAGAGGGCTATCCTCATGGTATCTCTGCGTGATAGACCTAAAACGTGGTTTTCCGCAGTAGAACCAGAGTAACCGACATAGACTAACGAATTAGTAAGCTGAAGTGACAATAAACTAGCCCTATATCTCGAAGAAGTGACATCCTATGCGGAACAAAAATTCTTGATTAGCAGCCTCATACCGGCAGGTGAAGTGTAGAGCGTCGCCTACTAGATAGAGTGACGACCTGGTAAGATATGCAGGAAGTCGATGGATGCAGGTGGCCCGGGGCCGTTTTTCTCTCGGGACTGTGGACTTGTGAAGGTTTGCACTGATGAATAATGAATGTTTCCGTGTATAGAATAAAATAAAATAAATATTTTTATATAATAAATGTAAGATAATTGAATCAGGCGTTACTTTGCGGAAGTCCATTATATTAAAGTTGGTCAAAAACACACGAGGCGTGTAGAGGCGAAACACGTGTCGTATTGTTGACAGTGGTGTATCTGTCTTAGTGTAGTGGTGTTGGTAGTAGTGGTGCTGGGATTAGTGGTGACGGTGAGAGTGCACTCAATTGAGTGAGGGCGGGAGGCGCTCTTCAAACTAGGTAAGACACATCATTTAGTTTTATCGAGCGGATGTACGCGAAGTAATTTTTTTACCAACTTTAATAAATATAACGTGATTTATTACTGATTGAAAGTTATTCTTTTACTTTTACTACTGGCTCGGAAGATACTTCTTATCTGGGATGAACTTTCAAGAAACCCAGCGATTTTCCTAGTATTTAATAACGTCTTCCAGACCGATTTCGTTCACGGCAGCCAGTTACTGCACAGGACAGTATTATACACAGTACTATTGTGTGCGTATGTACAGATGCACTCTCTATTTCCTCATACTCTCATAGTCCGTTGGGACGGCAATCCAACACGACCAGAGATCAGACGCAGGACTAACCTTTTTACGTGATTTCCGAGGCATTGGGGTAAAACACCACCAACTTCTTTATATCGGTCTGATAATTCCATAGCGGAAAAACTTAATAATTGATTTTGGTCTGACTAGGTCTTCATTCTCAGAAGGGCTTAAGACCTACTAGACCAACAAGGCAGTCAAATTTTCTTTAACATACTGAGAGGTCAATGTCAATATATTATATATATATGTATATATATATATATATATATATATATATATATATATATATATATATATGTATATTTTTTTTTTAATTTTCTGAGCCTCTGAACTTATACCCATTTACTAGAATCACTACATTATCTGCTTCGGAGTTTATAGTTTCTGATTATTGGGATGTTGCTGCTGAAAAATATCAATATCATCATTATTAGTTGGCTGATTAACAGAAATCAATATTTTACTTATTAATTATATTAAAGCACAATTTTTTTATATAAATTAATTGATTCCCTGGCTTGGAGGCCAGGGTAGGTTAGGCTAGTATAACAGTGTTTCAGGAACCAGATCTAATATATAATAATATGTTACTAATACAAGATATTGTAACAATGATTTTATTTAATATTAAATAAAAGTAGACTGTTACGAGATTATGTAAATTTTGTTGAAGTATTTGAAGCAGCCCAAGTAACAATAAACACAATACATTATATTCAATAAAGACGAACAATAGCCATCTAGAATACAAAGAACTGATAAAATGAATGGGGCACCCGGCAATATACTGAAAGTAGACGTAACTGTTTTACGCAAAATCGAGTGCCGAGCCCAATTTGCATTTATTACCCTCACGTGCTTTTGTGTGCGGACCGTAGCCCAGGTATATTTACGAAAATCGTAGTATCGTTGTAAGTGACCTATTCTTGGTTCTGTACAAAAGTACTCATGTGACCATTTAGTAAATAAAAATCAGATTCACGTGGAACTTACAAATAAAGGGACACGATTTTGGAAACAGTTTACCTTAATTTCTTTTGAATCTGTTGCAATTTTATTTTACTTTTAACTTGCTATTATGTGATCTTTATTTCTACTTATCATAATAATTATTTTCTAATTTTGCTTAAAGCGGAACTACAATTTTCGATAACAATTTATATCAAACTAGATGTAACTGAAATAAGCTAGCTTCGTTGTTACAGAATACACCCGCATACCTATTTAAACTTGGAACGTATCTCAAAATTGGATGTACGTCACGCTAACGCGCTAGTGGACGAGAATTACGTCATGGACCGAAAGCGACGCTGTCGCTTAGAATTGTTATTCTAGAGCAGTCGGGTGATCAAATATAATTTCTTCATCTCCTTTTAGTGCCTTTGCTCCTAATTGCAAAGCGTATAATGCCAGAAAAGTGACAATTTGTGTCACTTTAATTTTTCCTTTAAGAAGTAAAATGTTTGTCTTAATTTTGCGTTATGAAAACATTTCTATTTAGTCATTTTCGTTGAGCTTAGCTTAAAATATTAACGGACATAATTTTTTTTGTACCATCGTAAAGTAGCAATAAAAGTAATTACACAATTATCATTATAAAGGCGCTTATGCATTACTTTTAAGATTGTTTTCCTTTTTAAACAAGGAATAAATTAAAACTTTATTTTAAACAAATAACATACACATATGTCATTTGAATTTTATTGATATGCGTGACAAAATTTTGTTTGAACGCATGGAATGTATCCTTAAAGATTTTTTTTTATAGGATAAGGGTGACAAACGAGCACACAGTCCACCTGATGGTAAGTGGTTGCTGCGGCCCATAGACATCTACATTTATCCTCGATTACGAATCAAAATGCAGATGCGTTGTCACCCGTGAGGACTAAGATGGAATGCCTCATTCCCAGTAAAAAGGGCCTCCGGCCACCTGCACTCACCAAACGAAACGCAGAGGTAAACCTCTACTTCACGCTGGTTTTCTGTGAGGTCGTGGTACCACCCCGGCTCGAGCCGGCCCATCCGTGCGACAGCAAAAGCCGCGTGGCTCTACCACTGTTAAAAATCTAAAGATATAAATAGATTGTAATATATCTGTGATCTTATTGTGTTATATATGTCAAGTGTCACAGATTATCATCATCTTTAAACTCTTAAACATTCTTTTTCGTATAATATAGGCCTTTCCTATACTTACTTTATTATTTTCTACATAGTACCTAATAGTCTGTAAAATGTACTAACCTCTAGAAAATAGCACTTGTTTTTGGTAAATCGGCGCATAAATTTATAATAATTAACAGTTTCATAGTTGCTGGTACCGTTGGCCATAGATCTTTTTATAATCATATCACTTTGCAAACCACTGATTAGCTCAAATATTTACTGTTTAGTCAAACATAACATTTTTCTTAGATTAATATACCTTTATATATCAAGTGCATTTGAGTGCTTATACTTTTTATACAATTTACAGCTTTACTGTTACGTAGGCGGGTCCCGTTAGCCGGGGACTAAGTTTTAAAATTACAAATACTTCACCCAATATTACATAAAGTAGTCAAATATAAATGTTTTTACACCAAAGACGTTTACAAATAGGTTGAGTAACAAAGGAAGTGGACGTCGGGGAGACATTTCTCCATGTTGCTTTTATTAAATGTCTGATGTAGTTTGTCACTGGCACAATAAAGGCTCGTGGTCTGTATAGGTATGGAACGCATTGTGGTAAGTGTGTGTTTTATTTTGAAACATATTCTAATATATAAAAAATATTTTTGTATGTTCGTATTTTAGGCACTGCCAAACCGTTTGACATATTACGGTTTAACTTTGTCAATTTATTACTTCCACTTGCACGAAGGTTATTTTAGGCATAGTCACTTACAGGAGGTGGCGCACGTATCCTACTGAAATATTTATTCAACTTCATTAATTTTGAGATCCAGATGTCTCCTGCACGAAGCCTGGGCAGATCGTTAGTATTTAATAAATATACAAAACGAATTAACAAATTGAAACTGAGGTTGGTCATCGCAGTTTTTTTTAAAGGAACAACCTTATCTTTATTGGTTAGTTAATGTAACGTTATGTAATTTTTTAAGTTTATTTTAGTATAAATATTTTTTATATTTAATTTATTGTAAATATAGTACTTTGTGGCGGCAGCATAGAAAATTGCAAGTCTTCATTTCGTCTTAAAGAAACATAAAACAAAGTGATTATATTCTCTTTGGGGGTGCCTAAGAGAAAGACAAGAAATACCTGATAGTTTCTGATAGATATCAGTACACCATTTTTATATGCCAGGTTTCAAATTTCACTTCCCAAAAATGGTAATACCAGTACATAGAATAATAAGAGAGGCGCATTTTTTATGAATAATCTGCTACAGGGTGATAATGAAGAAAATAACGAAGAGGATTATCATTCTCGATTATCTATTCTAATACTTTGTCAATAATGAGCATTAATAAAAATTAAGCACTTTGTTACATGTGTGTAACAAAGTGCTTAATTTTTATAAAAGTATATGACGAATGTTGTGATGTTATTTGAGACACTTAAATTTTTCACAAAAGTCTTTCGAATAGGCGGAGTATAAATTATATTTTTATAAAAGAAAATATGTAATACGAAAATTAATATTTATATACATATAATATTATAAAATAAAATTCGGCCGCTGCTACTTACTATTATGTTAAAGTCAAAAAGATAAACGCTTTTCAGATGATTTGTGTCTTTGGACTCAATAGTATAGGGATATCATTACATTTTATTTTATTGTTCAACACTGCAAAGGTCTTATATGTCGTCTGTGGACAGCTTTGACACAGACGTTTTATTTTAGCCGACTTCAAAAAACGAGGAGGTTCGTATTTCGGTTGTGTTTTATTTGTTTTTGTTTTGTTATTGTTATTTATATTGTAATAAAAATTGAGTTTGTGACAATTCAGAACTAATTTTGAAGACTTTTTATTTTAAGCGGTCCTTTCGAAATTGCATCCCTTAGGGAAATAATGGGGTGAAGTATTTTTAATATTGCTTAAACATGTGCAGACCATTTGATTTGGATGTGGAAATGAGGCATTGCATCTTAGTCCTGAGGCGTGACAACGCAACTTCATTTTGATTTTAATTTGGGGATAGATGTAGATGTCAATGGCAATAGCATCCACCCACCGTCAAGTAGACTATAAGAAAAAAACTTAGCAGGCGGGTGGATAAAATCGAAGTACCGGACCTCTCCTACCTTTGATGCTGATTCTCACCTCCGCTCTTGCTTATTACTCCGCCAACAATCTGAGGCTATGGTATCTAGCTTGCGAAACACGCGGAAAGAAATAGTATAATGGGATTTTTTGAGCGCAGCTTAGTTCCAGCAGAGGAAGTCATTTAGGTTTATGATGTAAAAGGACACCGTACACACGCAGCTACAGCTGTTCGCAGGTCCTGTCTTATTTTTGAAAGGGTTATTGAGCAGTTAGTATGCTACGTTGCGCCAGTGACAGACTTAACAGGCTTTTGAAACATTTTGTTTTATATAATCTGTAGAGTTTAAAATATAAGTAACAGAAAGTATCAGCTTATATACGTACCACAGCCGGGAACAGGTTAGGTTTAAGGACAAGGAAATGTTCGCCGCGCTGGCCCAGTGTATGTTACGTTTTGTAATATATTTATTATAATTCCACAATCAAGCAGACATACTATATTATTTTAAAGAACGCAGAGCTTGTGATAAATCAGCGTTAAAAATTTCAATTAACAAATTCATTGGTGCCGGTGGAGATCGAACTCGACTTGCTCGCGTACTGTGAAATTTACGGCAAACACTAAGCAAAGAATAAATTATCGAGTGCTTTTTATTTTTAGTCCTTTTATTGCAATTCTACTCCTATGGATACTCAAAATTCTGTAAATACTAGGAATATAAGCATTAGCTAGTGGGTGCCGTAACACGTGACAAAGATTAACAAACTAGGAGATGGCTGCAGCGTCTTCCTACTATCGTCATCATCATCATCATCATTACAGCCCTATACAAGTCCACTGCTGAACATTGGCCTGCCCCAAATAATTCCACAAAGCACGGTCCTAAACCACCTGAATCACTAGATGGAGTGAAGACCTGGTAAGACATGCAGGAAGTTGATGAATCACCTGCATTCATTCTTTCTAATTGCAACTAGGAAATATAAACTGCGGTTTGCAAACCGCGAGGTAAGCGTGGCAACTATGGCAGATACTCTCTTATGAGACAAATTATAGGGAGGCCTATTTACAACAATGGACTTTGATAATTATGCTGTTATAAAGCACAAGCGACTAATAAGACTTTTTACTAATACTTCAGTTCAGTTAGTCAAGCTCTTGAGTCTTTACTTGATATATTGAGCAGTGCCTCGATTTTTTAACATTTTCTCACCAAAATCACCAAACGAACATGAAAAAAGTTAAGAAGAATATGGTAAAACAACTTTGGTTGCAAACTAACCTTGATTCGGTCCACCACCACCTGACTGAGAAGCTGCACCTATTTTTCATAACGGAGAGGCCGATAGTAACTCCGTCTAATGTGACTTGCTTCAACTACCCAGGCTATATGCTGCCACATAAGTTCAAACAGCGCGCTGGTGTCTGTGTGTGCGTCCGCGATGACATTTCTGTAAGCTTCTCCGAGGTTTCAGGGTTTTCTGTCGTGTAGCTTTTGGTGGCCACCAGTGTAGAGACAACCCTGTAAGCCTGTGTTTATCAACAGCACAGCGGAGACCAGGAGATGACCAGACTCATTGAACATCTAAAAAGATGGCACATAAAGCCCAACAAATGTTTTTTCCGGGTACTTTAATGCCCACAACAAGAAGTGGTTGTTCCCATACGAGAAAACCGACCAATCTGGGGAGAGGCGCCCAAACTTGCATTATCGCTAGAGCTCACTTAGCTGGTTCTCAATTACTTGGAACTTCTGCTGGAAACAGACCCAGATAGGCACACGGTATCGATCTCAGCTCCATTGGGATCATCTGAATACTTTCTGGCGAAAGCCATTACATCTAAAAAAAAATACATCTCTCCTCCGGATAACTATCCAGCAGGCACGAGAAGAATATGGCGTTACGAGTCAGCAGACTGGGATGAGATGCGGCAGTTTTTGCAGCCTACCTGTGACGGCATGTGCGCTTTTCTTTGGATGAGCCTTCCTGATCTGTCAACGCGGTTGCGGTTGTGATACGGTAGTAAATAGAATATTTTATTCCATTTCCGACATCACGCTCAGTCACTAGGCTTGGTCTAGGTATAATATGGACTATGCTCGTGCTGTCCCGAAAGAGTTCGTCTACCAGGCCTGGGTTCTAGCTCGTGATCGCGAAGTTAGGGTTTGGAGGGTTCATGTGAAGATGAGAGCTTTTAATTCTGCTGCCAAGTCCTGAAAACAGCTTCTCCACAGGGCATGATTGGGCTACGTTAGTCGTATTGGGATAAGATTTGATTTCTACTCTCCTGGTAGTAAACAGTTTTGGTCCCTGTCAAGGACCGCCAAATCCAACTTCTGCCATCGTTCATTGCCACCCATGCATAAGCCTAATGGAACACTATGACAGTGACCTTCGACATCACTCTGCGATGTCACTGAAGAAAAAGATGGTAACTTTTAATATGAAAGAGGTACGCAGAGCTTTGCAAACCCTAGACGTGAACAAGGCCAGTGGACCTGATAGTATCCCTGCAAGGGTACTTAAGCATTGTATCCCTAAGTTGTTTCCTGTACTGACGCACATGTACTACTTCTCTCTTTAACCTCGAACGGTGTCCGAAGCCGGGAAGCTTGCTAATGTGCAAGCAGATAAATGTGACCTTAAGTCTCGTCTGAAAATGGGGTGATGACAATCTGGTCACTTTCCACACCGCCAAATTGGAGTCCATTTGATCTGATTCCTACTTTCCGAGGTAGATCTGTAGAGGTTACTGATCATCTCGAATTTCTCGGCAAATGTATGACGAGAAATTAGTAGAGAGTACTAATCTCAACTTTCGCGCTAACATTGAGTCGAAGGCACAAACTGCGGCCAAAAAATTGGGCATTGTAAACAAAGTCAAACGATACCTCAGGTCTGAACAGCTTTTAACTTTATACAAAGCTCAAGTCCGAACATGCATGGACTATTGTAGTCATATTTGCGATAGCTCAGCAAAATATCAACTCGCCGCACTCGACTCAGTGGAACGCTGAGCCAAGAGGCTTATCGACGACGACAATCTGGTGGAAACTAAGCTTCACAGCTTAGCTCACTGCCGCCAATTTGCTTATCTGTCGGTCTTCTACAGAATGTACTACGGAGAGTGTGCTTATGAACGTCATAAGCTCATACCGCCATCTCCATTCACCTATCGAAGAACCAGAAGTACTGCAGGTTACCATCCACACTTGGTTGATATTCCGTTTATTCGCACTAAGCGCTTTAAGTCATCTTTTTTAATACGCACAGCCAAGGATTGGAATGCCCTGCCAACGTCTGTTTTTCCGAGTGCTTATGACATGAAACTCTTCAAAGTGCATGATAACAGGCTTCTCCTGGGCAAACTAGCTCCATCCTAGACTTTATACGTGGCGTAGATGGAGGTCAAAAGTGAACCGATTTACTTATCGTCACGCACAATCCCTGACGGGGTAGCCAAAGAGAACAGATCGCCAAGTGTCACGATCCTTGCATACCTCTTTCGCTTCTTTCAGATTCATTATCTTCTTTATACATGCACGTCTAGGTATCCGAGTACTCTTGACCCTCCCCTCTTCGAGCAATTTGCTCACATGGTCTTCGAAAGTTAGTCTTGGTCTACCTCGACACCTTTTAATATTAACTTTCGCGCTATATATTTTCTTCACCATTCGGTCTTCACTCATTCTCTCAACGTGCCCAAACCATCGAAGCACGCCCTTATAAATTTTTGTGATAAGGTCATCTTTCATACCTGCCATATTGCGAATCTCTTCAATTCGCTTTCGGGCGGCCATGGTGACGCCGCACATTTTACGAAGAGATCGCATCTCCACTGCATTCAACTTGTTTTTATGCTTCTTCTGGCATACCCAGGTTTTGCTGCCATATAACAAAGTCGGTACCAATACTGCGTTATGTATTGCAAGGCGTGCACTCTTCACTACGCCTTGCCTTTTGACTAACGCAGTCAGGGCACCATTGACTTTGTTCCCGGCAGCGACACGCCTGTCCACATCTAAATCACATCTTCCATCCCGGCTAAAAACACTGAACCGATTTGTGATAAAAAAATCAACTTTTGCTCTACTCCTAAGAATAACGAATTCCTTCATGAACGTCGAACAATGTATACGCTTTAACATGAAATTTCCAGAATGAATTTTAAATAGATTGTAATTTTTACGTGATGGAGCTAGAACTAAAACGTAGTGATTACATACTCTTTGGTCAGAACGAAGTGAACAAAGTAAATGGAGAAAAAATGTACGCAGTTTTGTGATTAAGCGAACATTCTTCAAAGTATACTTTGAAATTTTAATTCACTATTACTTTATCTATAAAATAAAACAATAGCTGACATTTTTAAGTTCAGTAATTATAACTCCTGGAGTGAGAACACACTGTAGTCACTAGCGTTGTAGTAACTCTTTGTTAAGATTCATCTGACCATATATCTGACTCATAGATGGGTGGAGGCAGTAGAGTCCAAGGGGGAGGCATTGGCCGTTAGTTCGGACATAGTGAAGGCCTTCGATCGGATCTGGCACAAAGCGCTTCTTTCGAAGCTTCCTTCTTCTGAGCTTCCCGAGAAATTATGCAAATGGATCACCAGTTTCCTTGGTGATAGGAGCATCAAGGTCGTAGTAGACGGTGCATGCTCTGATTTCAAGCCTATCAACGCTGGTGTTCAAGGCTGAGTCCTATCATTAACGCTGTTTCTCCTGCATATCAATGATATGTAGCAAACTGGTAGCATTCATTGCTGTGTAGGCAACAGTACTGGTGATGCCTTATATACCGGCCGTGCCAATATTTCTCGGGAAAACATCGCCGAGTACCGGGACAAACTTGTGTCTGAAGTCGACTAAATCTGGTCCAGTTCAATCCCCAAAAGACACAAGTTTGAGCGTTTACCGCTAAAAAGAACCCCTTTGTCGTACTCGTATCTCCTCAGTTTCAAGGCACTCCCCCTTGCTGCCTTAGCTAGCATCGGAATCCTTGGCGTCAACATATCGAATAGTGTGCAGTTTCGTGGTCACTTGGAAGGGAAGGCCAAATTGGCCTCAAAAAAGCTTGGCGTGCTCAGCAGAGCGAGACAGTATTTCATGCCGGCACATCGCTTGCGATTTTACAAAGCGCAAGTTCGGCCTCTTCGGTTCTGGAATATTGTTTTCGTCTCTGGGCTGGGGCACCCCAGTGCCAGCTCCTTCCACTTGACCGCATCCAGCGCAGAGCGGTTCGAATCGTCGACGACCGAGTTTTTTCTGATCGGCTCGATACACTGGCACTGCGTAGAGACGTTGCATTTCTTTGCATATTTTATCGCATCTACCACGGGGAATGCACTGAGGAATTGTTCGGACTTATTCCAGCCGCTCAATTTCACCACCGCACATCGCGACAAAACTCGCAATTTAGAAGAAGTTTTCTCCCTCGTACAACTTCCTTGTGGGATCGATTACCACCAGCGATTTTTTCAGATCGATACGACTTAGGACCCTTCAAGAAAAGAGGCTACACCTTTCTAAAAGGCCGGCGACGCATCTGCCATTCCTCTGGTGTTGCGGTTGTTCATGAGCGGTGTTAGTCACTTACTATCATGTGAGCCGTATGCTCGTTGGCCCCATATTCTATAAAGAAAATCCAATAAGCCTCAACGAAGAATTTTATTTTATTAAGTATTACATAAGAAAATAATAAAATGTGGTTTAGGATCGTGCTTTGTGTCATTCCTAGGAGTAGACCTATGTTTAGTAGTGGACTTGTGCAAGGCTATATTCAAAAAAATGTATGTATCATTTGCTCTGCGGTGGAGTGCCTTCCTTAGTGAGATAAAACATCTATAAATGGTCCACTGCTTTACTTGGGCCTCTTACATCCCAGAGAAGATTTATTACTATCGCACTCGTACCTATGACGCAACTATCCATCGCCGGATATTCAACATGCGATGAGTAGACAAATAAGTATGTGGGTCACCTAATGATAAGTGACTATTACATTTTACAAACAATTGCAACACCAGAGTAATCACAGGTGGGTTGTCGGCCTCTTAAAATGAGTAGAATCTTTACTTGAAGGTCGCTAAGTCGTATGGATTATCATTATCATTACAGCCTTTCACAAGTCCACAGCTGGACATAGGCCTCCCCCAAGGAATGCCACAAAGCACGGTCCTGAGCCAACTGCAACCATCGACTTCCTAGATGTCTTAGCATGTCGTCACTCCATCTAGTGGGGGGACGCCTTGCACTCATCCGCCGGTACGAGGCCACCACTCAAGAACCTTTTCCCCCCATCGGTTGTCGGTTTTTCGAGCTGTATGGCCGGCTCATTGCTACTTCTTTCTGCATGATAAACTTCGAATTGAGGATGTCCGCAGTAGAACCAGAGTGACCGACATAGCCCAACGGATCAGTCGTATCGATATAAAACAAATTTGGTTATTCCACCATCTATCACAGGCCGTGAGAATATAAATTTTCTATATCATGTTACATTGTAGAACCACGCTGCATCTATATCATGGTTGTAGCACAAATGGCTCGGCTCGACCTGGGAAGGCCACAGCATCAACTTACCATCAGATGGAATGTGTGCTCATTTGCATCATCATGTGCATCAGAACTCTATTAGCCACTAGAAAACTTCAGCATATTCCTTAGGCATACCAAAAAATATATTATTTGTAATTGAACTGGTACGGTTTATTTTGCCAGTGTCAAATAAAGAGAAGTTATCATTTATAATGATTTCTTGAAAAACTCCTTCAAAATATGTTGATGCAACACTTTGCGAACGATATGATAGGTTTTGAAGGCAGTTTGAGCCAGCAGACAATTGAGGACCATAGTGTCTCAAGTCTCCTAAGCAGACACGTCGTCTAGAAGTTCATATCACAATCGGGCTCATTTTGTCGTTTCCACTAATTACTTAAAGGTATAGGCGTTTGATTTCTTTCACAAAGAGTGCATCAGGTTTACGTAGCAAAAGCCACTTTAAGCTAACAATACAGGGGTCAAGATCCCGCCAAAACTCCAATTACAATGAAATTGTTCACTATGGAAACAGTTCTAATTGTAATATATAAGTCTTTATTGTTATAATAAACAAAGGCTTGTTCTGGAACGGGAGACATTAAAAGCTCATTCCTAGCCCCTATTATAACGGTACGTCGACGGTAGCAAATTAATGCAACCGCTTGCAGCCTTGAGCGAGCGTGTGGCAAATTACTAACTACACTTAATTTTATGGAAAATAAGCAAGTTTATGATTTGAAAATTGCAGTGCATTTACATTTTTAAAGGTCTGGTGTTAATGCAAATAATAACAAAAGCAAAAATGCTAAGTGTAAAGTCTATTTGTAGTAAGTGTTCCTTGACATTATCGTCCATTTAAAATACTAAACTGATAAAACATTTTTTCGGTTCCTAGTGTCAATAATTCAAGTCAATAATTCCTAGTGCATAAAACAATAGCATAATGCTGTTTTATTTATTTTTCAACGTACTTTCAACTAATATTTCAGATAAAAACATTAATCTTTACACTTTTCCAACAAAATTACTTTCCCAGCTATGACATCTGAAGATTTGAAGTCGTAGATACCATCATTAGTTATAACATCTGTATTGTCTGCTATCTTCTCTAATCACTGTTGTGTAACACAGGCTCGGCACGCACTTAACTAAACACGTCCACTCTCGCCCGAGGCTCTCGTGTAACTGACGTGGTGCGCTCGAGACTGTGACTTATATATAAATGTATGTTTGTGTATTTGTGCAAACACTACATCTCTTTCTTATCAACATTTTTTTTGTATTTTGTCTCTATCCCTGATATCTGAATCTAAATGATTGTCTGTAATTTATTTCACCTATTGATGGAATTTTATCCCTACTTTTTCGTTGAAAAAAACAGTTCAGACGGTAACCTCCCGGTAACTGTAAGGAGGGGTGCTGTTATACATTAGAAGATACTCCCACAAACATTATTTTAAATCCTTCCTCTCGATCTGGCTGATACGAAGCCGTTTCAAAATATCTCTGTTTTGTCTTTCAACTTCGCCGATCATTTGAGGCCAATATGGTACAGTACTAAATAACTTAATGTTATATTCTTTGAAGAAAGATCGAAACTCTTCACTAACGAACTGCTTGCCATTGTCTGCGGTGATAGAAATAGGATAACCAAGTCTACTGAACATTTCTTTTACCATTTTAATAATCTGTAAGCTTGTGATGTATTTGTAATTTTTTACTTCTTTGTATCGACTATAGTAGTCGACCACTACTAACAGATACTCATTACTTGGCAATGGTCCTATTAGATCCATTGTGACATCTATCCATGGAGCTGCAGGCAACTCTCGTCTCTTTATTGGTGCAGGTGGGTTTGGCAAACCCACTAACGTACAAACTTTACAGGCCTTTACTAATTGTTCTACGTCTTTGTCGATACGTGGCCACCATACCTTTGATCTCAAGCGTCCCTTCATCGCTACTATACCTGGATGACCCTCATATGCCGCATCTAATACACTCTTAAAGAGTTGCTGTGGTATTACAATTTTATTTCCACGAAGTAGAATGCTATCGTGGAAACAACTCGTTTTCAAAAAATTTGTAACTCTTAATTGAATCGTCCCAGTCGTTCTGATAGGCACCTTTTTTCACTTTGTAAATCTCTTGGTCTTTTTCTGAATATGCTACAATGGTACTCATTGGTATAGCAACTGGTCTAGAATTTTCCACTTTGTGGTACACATGCTGGTCTTTTCCTTTTGGTGGGTTATCAGGATAGTTACATAATCGTGACAAGGGATCAGCTATATTTGTTTTCCTGGCTTGTATACAACCTTGAATGAATAAGACTGCAGCCTCAGTACCCATCGTTCAATCCTCGCACATGGTTTTGATTTAGAACCGAACAATATCTCTAGCGGCTTTTGGTCAGTGACTAAATCAATAGAGCTTCCAAATAAAAAAAAAATAATGTTCGACCCCCCAAACTAATGCTAGTGCCTCTTTTTCTATACCTTGTCTTGTTTGGCTATACCTGCGCTCGCAGTCTGTCAAAGTTCGATTACCATAGGCAATAATTCTAGGGTCATTTGTATCATTTTGTACAAGGACAGCACCAAGTCCCACAGGTCTAGCATCTGCTATCACCTGTCTTGCATCTCTGACGTCATAATACCCTAAAATTTGTATTTCCGTGAGCATTCGTTTGAGTTTTTTGGAATGCTTTATCTTGTTCCCCAGACCATTGTTTTTTCAAGCTCTTCCTTTCGCTCATCTTCTGTCTTAGCAGGTGCTTCAGAAGTTCTGTCATGGCGGCCAAGTTAGGTATCCATTTGTTTATGTAGTTTAAGAGTCCTAAAAAACTTTGGAGTTCTTCTATGGTCTTTGGGACCCTAAATTTCATAATGCTCTCAGCGTACTTGTTGAAGGGTTTACTCCTTCATGTGTAGGTCTGTGTCCCAGAAAATTCACATCTTGCGTTTTATATATGCATTTATTGATATTCAGCACGCCGTTGTTTTTACTAAGTACCTGTAGAACTTTCTTTAGTCATGCGTTATGTTTTTCTTTACTGTTTCCGAATACCAGGATATCATCAATAAAATTGACGACCCCTTCACAGTTTATCAGCATCCTTTCAATGATCTTCTGAAAAATCTCGGAAGCGCAGGTAATTCCAAGTATTATTCTTTTATATCTATATAATCTTTTAGGGGTTATAAAAGTCGTTGTGTCTGGATTCAGAGTGAATTTCCACTTGATGGAAGGCATTTTTTTAAATGTCTAATTTGTTAAAATAATTAGCTTTCTTCATTTTAGGCAAATATGGTCCATAATAGGCAGGGGGTGGTTTTCTCGCAACATAGCGGCGTTCGTACATCTCATATCTACGCACAAACGTAATTCACCATTTTCTTTCGTGATTGGAACATTGGTGAAACCTATTTAGACGGGCCTTGCACTTCTTCAATTATATCACTGTTTAGTGATTCCTTAATTTTGATTGCAACCTTCTCTTTAATGGGGATCGGTACTCTCCACTTGATTTATCTCGATACCAAGTTTTAAGACACCTAGACGGACTGTGTTCTTACCCAACAGGTCTCTAGTATCCCCCGAAATCATGTAAATGGTTGTATGTTCCTTTCGTCCATCGACTTCGAGTATAGTTTCAAATGAACCCTCTATTGCCAAAGGAGAGTTACTACTATATGCTAATAATGTCTTGTCTGGTCTTTACATTTGATTAAAAACATATACTTTTTTGCTTTTTAACTCTTCCCACGTTTTTTAAGATATAAGGTTCTTGCGCAATTTCCAATTACACTTTTCCGCAATTTGATCTATGAGATGATCATCTTGCTTTTCGAATGCACACTTTTCGGCCT
Organism: Parnassius glacialis; assembly: GCA_033319125.1. Lineage (NCBI taxonomy): Eukaryota > Metazoa > Arthropoda > Insecta > Lepidoptera > Papilionidae > Parnassius > Parnassius glacialis. Next base: position 35,300,548 of record JAVANC010000012.1, on the reverse strand, counting down.
GTTGACGCAATCTTATCAAAAACTTCCCAAATTTTTCTCTATTTTTCATGTTTTAGCAATCGAAAAACATGCCGCTCATAAACTTTGCTCCGTTTATGTTGAAAATACTCGTAGAGTTTTTATGGCTACTTTAAATGCATCATCGGTTTCTGATGATTCGACATTGGCAACCGTTAAATTGTAGAATATTTCTTGTATCCCAGAGCCACCAAAATACAATAGTGTAGCTCGTTACTTGAGTGCTGATGTAACTTCAGCTGCGTCCAGATAGATTAGTAGAGACCTTTTCCATTTTTCACGCCTTATATCCATAGATGTGCTATCACATTAAAACTGATAACGGTATCATTATTATTATTATTTTAGGGGCAAACTGAAACAGTTTCTTATATTTTTATTTCCAATTTAATGCTGGTATTTTAATACCCAAAGTCCAATTTAATGGTGGTAACTTAGTACCCAAAGTCCAATTTAACGGTGGTAACTTAGTACCCAAAGTCCAAATTAAACGGTGGTAACTTAGTACCCTAAGTCCAATTTAATGGTGGTAACTTAGTACCCAAAGTCCAATTTAATGGTGGTAACGTAGTACCCAAAGACCAATTTAATGGTGGTAACTTAGTACCCAAAGTCCAATTCAGTGGTGGTATCTTAATACCCAATTTCCAATTTAATGGTGGTATCTTAATACCCAACTTCCAATTTAATGGTGGTATCTTAATACCCAACTTCCAATTTAATGGTGGTATCTTAATACCCAACTTCCAATTAAATGGTGGTATCTTAATACCCAACTTCCAATTTAATGGTGGTATCTTAATACCCAACTTCCAATTTAATGGTGGTATCTTAATACCCAACTTCCAATTTAATGGTGGTATCTTAATACCCAACTTCCAATTTAATGGTGGTATCTTAATACCCAACTTCCAATTTAATGGTGGTATCTTAGTACCCAACTCAATTTAATGATGGTATCTTAGTACCCAACTCAATTTAATGATGATATCTTAGTACCCAACTCAATTTAATGATGGTATCTTAGTACCCAACTCAATTTAATGATGGTATCTTAGTACCCAACTTAATTTAATGATGGTATCTTAGTACCCAACACCAATTTAATGGTTGGTATCTTAGTACCCAAACTCAATTTCATGATAGTAATATGTTCCAAAACACTCGCCCTTCTCTTTCGGTTTATTTGTTATACCGACTACTTCCATTGCTGTGCCATTTATGCTTTGGGTGAATTCAATACCTATAATGTGCATTTACAGTATTACTAGTTACCTACTATGCAATTTACAGAAGTCGTGAAGTTTCCACGATTTCTTGTAAAACATTTGTAAGCCCTGAAAGCGGTAAAATAGTATTTTCATTAAAGGCGATAAATATCACACCTACATGTAAAATGCCACTAAAATTTAGCTAACGACATTGTATTTCGGTTCGAATCGAGAGGAGTGATTAGTTACATCTACTATTTTTCCATCAAAATATAAGTTGTGCTAATAGACATATGTTAAAATAAATCATTATTTTATCATTGCTACAGAAACAGAAACTTTTTTTTTTCAATATAGATTATAAATAATACTTATTGAAAGTCACTCCTTTGTGTAATTACCACTGGTTCGAAAAAAACCTCCGTCCTGGGAAGAACCAGCAAGAAACCCAGCGGGACTCTTTTTTTTTAAATAACAGCTTACAATCATGTATGTTACACAAATCAACAACACAACAAATTAGAAACAGCTTGGGAGCGATCACCTCACTTCCAGGGGCTATTATCATCTATAAATTCATTAATATTATAATAATAAATAACTTAAAGACATAAAGAAAATAAATTTTTGCACACCATAAGCGTGGTCATATGCGAACATATAATTTATATAAATTATTAAAATTATCATAACAGGGTTAAAACAATAAATCATAATTTATAATCCACAGTTTTTTTTTCCGCGGGTACTCTAGGAATTCATTTACAATTGCAATGCTAATAGTTGCACATTGCTAACCTATTTTTGATTATATCTTTATACTAAATAGGTACTTATCTTTTTCCTCGTCGCCACTTGTATTGTCTGCTATCTTCTCTAATCACTGTAGTGTAACACAGGCTCGGCACGCACTTAACTAAACACGTCCACTCTCGCCCGAGGCTCTCGTGTAACTGACGCGGTGCGCTCGAGACTGTGACTTATATATAAATGTATGTTTGTGTATTTGTGCAAACACTACAACATCGATATAAGTATATGTTATATTATTTCTTTATAATAAATAGTAGGTTCTTTAAGCGGATTTCACGTGATGTTCCGGTGTTCTTACCCGGTAGAGTCAGTCTCTCCGTTCTGCAGGCACAACATACTAACTCGTGGCTCTACCACGAGTGTAAGCATACATACCGTTACCGCTACAGCCTATTTAAGTCCAGTGCTGAACATAGGCCTCCCCCATAGATTTACTCTTTGGGGGGGAGGGTATTTGCCATAATTTCCACGCTTGGCAAGGGGATTGGCAAACGCAGTTCTTTTTATTTTTAGTCGTTTTTATGAAGCCGCTGCTGCCTATCTCCTGATTTGTTTCCCTCTGTCGCCTCTTACAATACCCACGGGATTATATAGGGTAGTGGATATTCTTATACCGCCACTAAACGGCACAACAAAATAAACAATTAGCATACATACATACAATATTCGTTCCATTTTTTTTAAACTGATACAGTTTTAATCATTCTTAGTCACTAAATAAATTAGTCGTCATAGATTAACACTCGCTTTTTAGTGTGCTTCATTAACACCTTTGTCGACCCCGGCTCAAAGCAAGTATTGCCCGAAACGAAGCCTAAATCGACCAAAATTAAATGCATTCGTGCTTTGCGACATCACACTTGACTATTAAATAATAGGGGTCGTGCTACCTCCTAAAAAATTAACAAATCTCCGAGTCCCTCATCAAAGAGGGTGCATGTAAATTAATTATAACGGAGGAATTATTTCAGAGACGTGCGCAACGATCAAATTTTTTTGGAGAATTTGTTTTTCATTAAAATATTCAGTTTTCAATTTCTTTTATGAGTAAATTCTATTGATACCCATATCAATAGCAGTTTTCGCAATAACAGGTTCTCAAAATATGCGGCGTAAATAAGACCATTTTATTGCTCAATTTGTAAATATTTTTATGCATATGTCAATAAATACTGTAGTTACATTTTGTTCACAGTAAAATATTACTGAGAAAAGGAGCGAGCCTTACTCGGCCCCTTCGTGTCCGTCTTCGTCCCCTAACGCCATCACGCGATCAACAAACGTTCGTAAAAAATACCTGTATTAAGAAAGTACTGACCATTTAATATTATACAGCATGATGATAACAGAAGTACAGGCCGTAAAACAACGTTTTTAAACTATTTCACGCACTGAACTTCAAAAGACTTTCTATATTTTATGGTCGCTCCGCATTCAGAAATTTAAAACATAGGCAGAAAATTTATAATACCATATAATAGAAGTTCTATAGTTATTAGGGGCGGAAATCAAAATAGATAAACACAATGTAAAATGTAATATTTTGTTTGAATCTTGCTGGAATTAAGATAACATTGAGATTAAAAAAAGTAATTAACAAAAAAAAATGGTATACTATTTTTAACATGCTATATTGAAAAAGTAGGAGTTTTTAAACAGTTAATTCATATGCAGCTACTATGACAAATATCCATCCTCTTAGGCAATATATGGTGGAGGTCTACGTCAAGGCTGTCAATACTTTGAGAGGCTGTTATGATGATAATGATGATGTTGATGGAGATGACTATGATGATTATGATTATGAATATCAAAGTTTAGATTTTGTGAAAAATTATGATTAATTGATGCAAACTGAAATGATCGGGAAGAAGAAAAACCACATGCACGGTATAGCTAAATTGTATTTTATTGTTTTTCGAAGTATTCTCCGTTCAACATAATGCTCTTTTCCATTCGTGAAAACTAATCATTAAAGCAGTAATTCCAGTCTGAAGTTGATGTTGACAAAATGGCTGATTTGTACGCTTCCACAGCTGCTTCGGGGTCATCAAACCGTTGACCGCGTAATGAATCTTTCATTCTAGGGAATGTAAAGAAATTGTTTGAGCTCAGGTCAGGACTGTACGGAGGATGGCTCATCAGCTGAACGTTTTTCTGCTTCAAAAAAATCATTTGTCTTCAGAGCCGTATGGGAGCTCGCATTATTGTGATGTAAGATGATGCGACGTTTTGGGTTACTTTTTCGGGGTTCGGCTATCATTTCTGGCAAACAAACCATGATATACCACTCAGTGGTTACCGTTCTGCGTTCCTGTAAAGGAATTGTAGCAACATGCCCCTTTTTAGAGACAAACGTAGCGACCATTTTCATTGAGACGCTGCGGGAGCGAACCACTTTCGTTGGTTTGACCTCGTCTTCGAAGACCCAAACTGTTGACTGATGTTTTCTTTCAGCTTCGTATGAATGAATCCATAATTCGTGACCTGAGACGATATTATAAACGGCATTTGACTTCCCTCCGTTAAAGTGTTGCAGAGTATTCCGGCACTAATTTTCACGAGCCGCCTTTTGCTCTTCGGAAAAATTGTGGGGATTCCAGCGGGAAACTAGCTTTCTTACACACAGCTCATTATGTAATATCGACTGAATTGCAGTCATTCCGATACTGAAAACAGCCTGAATCTGCTCGTATATCACATGACGAATATAACGAATATAACGGTTCCCACAGCTGCGATGTTTTCATGCGTGACCGCTGTTCTTGGTCGACCTGCAGAAGAAAGTGCTGAGCGACACACGACCGCGTTGGAACTCGGCATACCAGACGTATATCGTCGTTTGACTCGGTGCTTCAACTCATAAATCGAAACAAGTTCGCAGAGACTTTATTTTTGTCCGCTGAGTATCTTGAGATAAGCCGCGACGAAAATTGTGATAAATTATGGCACGGAAATGTTCACGCGTGGGCTCCATTTCTGTTAACGACGTGTCAACTTTAAACCAACATAGTTTGTGTTTTTAAACTTTTTTTTATTGTCATTAAGATTCTAAGAGGCTAGTATTTAAATTCTAAAAAAAGGTTTTATTGTAACTCAATCCGAAATATTCTATCATTTCCGTGTGCCCCTCCGTACTGTTGATTTAAAAAACAAACGTAGTCAAAACACTTAGTAAACAGCATAACTAACCAAAATATTTATCGTAACTTATACCAAATCCCGATTAATCACGTTTACAATCAAAATAATTGCTTGCAGTCCGCCATTCCTAAATTTTTTGTTAGATAAATATTTGTACAATCTATAGAAACCGCCCTGGTCCGGCTTATACAATAGTCAGGTACAGCTGCCCCTAGCATTCGAAACTCGAAAGTTAATACGTTGAAAAGTACTTGTTCATTATATACAAAAAATAATGCTAGAGATAATTTTTAGTTTTTATAAAATTATAACCATATTATTCTGATGCATACATTATAGCTATTTTGTGTTTTATTTTTATTTTAAAACATTCATTCAGCCTAAGAATGTCCACTACTAAATAAAGGACTCCTCATAGATTGCCTCATAACAAGGAAATTTGCATTAGTGGCCATGATTGGCTTTCGAGTGGGCAATTGTAATTTGCTATTTTCAAATTGTTATTAGGAAGATGCTGCTACTGATTTTCTGCTTTGTTTCCATGTGTCGCCTCTGCATGTAGTGGCGGTGTGTTTAAAAAATTATATATCTCTAGTTGAACATATTAGAATAGAAATGAATAGAATGAAATAGGATAAAACAGAACAGAACATAAATAACAGATTAAAATGAATAGAATAGAAGAGAATAGAATACAATATTAGCTATTCAATCAATATAGATTACAAATTTATTTAAGCTTCATATACACTGTGGTATAAAGGCGGACTTAATGCCTAAGGTATTCTCTATCAGTCTACCTTGCTATGATGTAGAGATAGAATGGAGTAGGTGTAATAAAAGTTAATATGCGAATACTAAAATAAATAACAAAAAAAAATTGGAATACATGGAAATAAATTACATAAGATATAAATGGTACATCACAAAAATAAAAAAGCATATATATATATATATATATATATATATATATATATATATGTTCATCTTAAGACCTATCCGTTGGGAAACACTACTGAGGTCATTGAGCATAGTGCTTAGGTCCTCCAGCGATTCTGCCATAAGGACTATATCGTCGGCAAATCGAAGGTGAGTGATGTACTCGCCATTGATGTTGATACCGTATCCTTTCCAGTCCAGAAGCTTGAAAACGTCTTCCAATGCAGCGGTGAAGAGTTTCGGGGATATGACGTCACCCTGTCTTACACCTCTCTGCAATTGGATAGGTCTTAAGATGAACATGGACAAAACAAAGATCATGTTTAATGTCCATGTCACACCTATGCCGGTAGTTGTTGGGAACACTAAGCTCGAAGTTGTTGACGAGTATGTTTACCTGGGACAAATAGTCCGACTAGGTAAGTCCAACTTCGACCGAGAGGTCAATCGACGGATTCAACTCGGCTGGGCAGCGTTCGGGAAGCTACGACACATCTTCTCGTCAGACATACCTCAAAACCTTAAAACGAAATTGTACAACCAGTGCGTGTTGCCAGTGATGACTTACGGAACTGAGACGTGGTCCTTCACTGCTGGCCGTATGAGGAAGCTCAAGGTCGCTCAGCGAGCTATGGAGAGGGCTATGCTCGGAGTTTCTCTGCGTGATAAACTCAGAAATGAGGATATCCGCAGTAGAACCAGAGTGACCGACATAGCCCAACGGATTAGTAAGCTGAAGTGGCAATGGGCCGGCCATATAGCTCGAAGAACCGACAACCGATGGGGAAGAAAGGTTCTCGAGTGGCAGCCTCGTACCGGCAAGCGAAGTGTAGGGCGTCCCCCCACTAGATGGAGTGACGACCTGGTAAGATATGCAGGAAGTCGATGGATGCAGGTGGCTCAGGACCGTGCTTTGTGGCATTCTTTGGGGGAGGCCTATGTTCAGCAGTGGACTTGTGAAGGGCTGTAATGATATATATATATATATATGTACATATAATTCTTATTGAAAGTCATTTTGGTACTTTACCACCGGTTCGGGTAAAACCTCTTTCCGGGAAAAAATCAGCAAGAAACCCAACGGGACTTTAAAAAAAGTTAATTATACATGAAAGGTTGTACAAACTATTCGCAAAATGTATTTTAGAACGGATTTCTAGCGACCACTTAATTCACAGGGGCTTATAAACCATGTATTAATTGATATTATTTTTAACCTATGTTTACCCTTAGAAATGAGGATAACTGCAGTAGAAACACAGTGAGCAATATAGACCAACGGATTAGTAAGCTGTGGCAATGGGTCGGCCATATAGCTCGAGAAAACCACAACCGATGGGAAGTGGCAGCCTCGTATCGGTAGGCGCAGTGTAGGACACCCCCCACTAGTTGGAGTGACGACCTGGTAAGATATGCAAGACGCCGATGGATGCAGGCGTCTCAAGACCGTGTTTTGTGGCATTACTTGGGGGAGGCCTTTGTTCAGCAGTGGACGTGAGAATGGCTGTACTGATGATGATGATGAACCTTTTTTATACAATTTTTAGAGAGAACTTTCTGGGAATTTGTTGTAAAAGAGTTAACATTGCTCCAAGGATGAATTACTTACTCCTAACTCGTGTTTGTTCCTGGTGTTTACAAAGTGTATATCACTTTTTTCCAAATGTGTGATTGTCTTCAATGTAAAATTATTTATTTTTTATTTTTAGTCTTGTTTTAGATATAAATTTTTCGCCCTTTTGGGTGGACTAAGGAATATATAATAACCTCAATGTCGTCTAAATAGAGTACGTGGTAGAGTACGTGGTAAAGCCATGCTGAAGCTATATTGAAAATGTGCCGGACGGGCGAAACTCTCCGGAGTATATGTCGACAGAGATACTCCGCGAGTCGCTCACGTGCTACACCTATAGGTTCAGGAAGATACTTATACTGCCGTCTTTGTGGGTGTAGCCCTTGCCATTGTCCGTTTTGCCTCTTTATTGCATAACATTTTCACTATACAATTGGCATATATTACAATATTTTCTATACGAGATCAATTTCTACACTAACATCCTATATATTAATGAATTGGCAATTTAATTTTTCATTAGTATATTATTAAAGTTACTCAATATATTGACATTATAAAAGTAATTAACCAAAATGTCCCGAATTTTCATAATATTTGGATACATTAATTCTTTAACTTTACTATAAATAGTAAATAAGTTTAAGTTTAAGTTTAAAAATTATGCAAAATATTAGTTTACTTCCTTAGACCATACATCTTATGCTAATTTAATGTCATGTTTATAATTCTTTCAGAACATAAAAATTATTCCCATAATTATCGGGATCAACTATTAAGCAGTTAATCAAAAACTTCTACAAAACAACGCGCTCTGATTGGTCGACTTTTCTTTATACAATAAAAGTTGTTTATCTTAACTATTATCAAAACGACGTCCTATACTAATATATTAGGGTTATAAATATGCTGTAAAACTATATTAATACACTTTTCACTTGGTTTTGTCGGTAATTTCACTTTTAATATTATCTTTAATCACTTCGTTTTATAAACACTACGAGTATTTGGCCGTCGCGAACAAGTAGTATAGTTGTAGTTGACTACGCTCTCACAGAATACCAGCGTAAAATAGCAGCCTAACGCTGCTGTATTTCGTATGGTGAATGTACAGAACCGGAAACCCATTTCACTGGAAAAAAGCATTCCATCTTAGTCCTCACGGGTGACAACGCATCTGCATTTTGATACTTTATTGAGGATATTGAGGTAGATGTGTATGAGTCAAAGCAACCACTTACCATCAGGTGGACTGTGTACTCGTATGTCACCCTATCCTATAAAAATAATAGTAACATTAAAAAAATCCATTATTAAATATTCCACCTTTAAGGGTGGCAAGCCCTTTAGGTGCTGGCCCCAAACGTGGACTATTTTCTAATAATTAATATGATTATAACAAATTTAACAAAATCAACCATCAAAATCAGTTCACATTGACGAAAATATCACGTAACATAAATACAAAAAAAAAAGTTGCAGTCAAATCAGCGAATTATAAGACTTCTCAGATTTTTGGGTTGAATAATATACCGAATTTAACGTCAATATAAAAAATACAATTCATAGTAGTCCTCAATTTCACTTACAAACTCTATTTCTTTAAATGCAATAAGCTTCTATGTGTAAATGACTTCTTATATTGTTATATATCCCATTTCACCCCATTTTATCGCGTTGGTGTCGTAAGAGACAACTACGAGAAATGTTTTTCAAATATATTAGCTTCTCATGGTATCTCATTTACGTTTGACTTAAATTAAAAACCCCAGACCACTAATGGTCGGCAGCGTCATTGGTATAAAAGTATCATTCCGTAGCCGACCGCAGACAGCAACAGCAGGCGACGTGTCGTCGCGACGACACGTCGCTGCGGTCTTGGTTCCGAACCCGACTACATGCGGCAGCAGCACGTGTTCCAATCTGTTGCTAAAGTTCTGTGGGTACTTTATAATTGTAAACAATATAGGTACTATATATATATATATATATATATATATATATATATATAAAACATACATAATACATAAACACTCACGCCTGTCACCCAGAGGGGTAGGCAGAGAATATATGTACTTCCATTTGGCACGATCCTGACACACCTCTCTCGCTTCCTCCACATCCATATACCTAGGTATACACGCTCGTCGGTTAAAGGTACTCTTGATTTGGCCCATTTTCAATATATCGCCAATTTGGTTGATGAACTTTCGCCCAGGGCGACCTTTCCCGACTCTGCCGTTAACCTCTGCACATAAATTTGCTTTGTCACTCTTTCCTCATTCATTCTTTCTACATGACCAAACCACCGAAGCATTCCTTTCTTAATTCTGGTTACAACATCATCTTGCAAACTACACTCTTCTCTTATTAAACAATTTCTCACTCTGTCATTCAGATTCATCCCTAACGTACTCCTTAATGACCGCATTTCCACAGCATTTATTCTACTCTCGTGCTTCTTCTGCCACACCACATTTTATTAAAAATTTTCTTTTGTCACACTGTTTAAAAAATTATTGTGAGATGCATCGTGCAGTGCGGGATATTGGGCCACCTGGATTATCAGTTTCTCTTCTACGGAATCGGTGAAACTCATTCTTTTGAGAAAAAATCAACGTGTCGCTTGGGCGTTGGCGGCACTACTAATCTACGATCGGGCGACATGTCGTCTGCCGCTCCGGCAAACGACGTGTCGCAAGCTACGGAAGGTATTTCATAGAACTACATAGAAACCAGTCGTGTCGCGACGACACGTCGCCTGCTACTGCTGCGTGCGGTCGGCTACGGAATTGTACCTTAAAACTTTTGGCAATGCGATGTCGATGTTAAGCACGACGATTAAGAAAATTCTCTCTACATCCGTCCAGCGATGGACTTCTACGAGCCACTAAAGAAGACATCCTAGAGTAGCAGAATTACTGTGAGAGTATCGGCCCCAATATCGTTAATCTTAGTAGATTAGCAGAGCGGTAAATTCTTAATCGAAGATTAAGCGACAGTAGCCTAAGGGTGCAAACCGCGAATTCAAAAAGTCGTGGATATGAATCCGCTATTCAATTACTTTCATGAACTACTCCTAAACCAAGCCTTTTAAGCTTACCCTGAGCGGTTACATGGAATTTTAATAAAGTTACTAGCATTGCTAGTATTTAAATATAAACTACCATCCACTTACCATCAAGTACCTCCGCATCGTTTGTCACTTCGTTACGTTGATCAAAAAGGTAAAGTAGCAATGGACCGGCCATATAGCTCTAAAATCAACAACTATTGGGGAATAAGGTTATTCGAATGGCAGCCTCGTACCGGTAGGCAAAGTGTAGGGTGGCCACCCACTAGATGAAGAAGGCCTGATAAAACATGCAGGTCGATGGATCCAGGTGGCTCAGATCGGATTTTGTGACATTACTTGAGAGAAGACTATGTTCAGTACGGGACTTGTGAAGGGCAGTAATTATGTGTTTTATTATTCTCTACAACTAGTAAGTGAAGGCGATAAAAGCTTGTTTCAACTTAAAATAACAAAAATTGCGTGTTAATTTCATATAACATTTTAGTTTTATTTGGTAGAATGATTTACATTGTTCAAATACTTGAGTACGATAAAAATAACCTTTTATATTATAAATACAATCTCAGTTAGTCTAAAATATACTATAAAACTATAATTTCGAGACATTTTAAGTTTGTTTTAATGTTGTGTAAGCCGTGTCGAATGTTGAAACTCCACCGAGAATCTACTGCTGCCTTCCGCTATATCGATATCGGCTATAAATTTCTCCCTTAAACGAACATGTCTCAACCAAGATCAGATGCTATACATCTCGGCTCCGAGGTGCTTGTCCGAGCATGAATTCGTTTTAGATACGGTAGTGTAGATCACTTATTCTAAACTAAATCAGTGCGCAATTAATTTTTTAACAGTGGTAGAGCCACGTGGCAGCTTTTGCTGTCGCACGGATGGGCCAGCTCCAACCGGGGTGGTACCACGACCTCACAGAATATCAGCGTGAAGTAGAGGTTTTCCTTTGCGTTTCGCTTGGTGAGTGCAGGTGGCCGGAGGCCTTTTTTACTGGAAATGAGGCATTCCATCTTAGTCCTCACGGGTGACAACGCATCTGCATTTTGATTCGCAAACGAGGATAGATGTAGATGTCTATGGGCCGCAGCAACCACTTACCATCAGGTGGACTGTGTGCTCGTTTGTCACCCTTATCCTATAAAAAAATGTTGTCATTTTACTTATAAATGCAAGTTTACGTCTTTGAATGTTAAATGAAACAAATTTTGCGGATTTCATCGTCTTCGATTGCACTTATTTTACTTATTTTAATTCTTGACTTTTTCTATGCTTTGTATACTCATGATTAAGGAGTCGAGACTAAACTCGGGCTTACTTTGGATTTTAAATATTAATACGGGAAGGTAATTAGATTTTTATACGTGAAGGGAAAACTTTGCACCCCTTTTTAAGCATATTGCACACGCGAAGTAGTGTGAGACTTGGCATAGTTAAAGCTTGAATGGAAGAGGAGAAGAAGTACAGAAAGCTAAAATTTGTACATAACCGCTCGCTTGCCCAAGGGGAGTCCGCGCGCAACGCGCCTTTGCTCCGGGCCCTCAGCGCGTGCCTACCTCAAATGTCCCACGAAAAAAACTTGACGACCCTACTTTGCCCCGCCATTTATAGCGCCGCCAGCGCGCGGGTCGGGTTTCACAAAATCGTTTCTTGTGACTTAATTAGTTTAAAAAAGCGTCAAGTGTTATATATATTTATGTTTATTGTGAAACTAGCTAAACAATGTTATCTTTTGTTTATCAAATTACGACTTTGGTGCAGAGTTATGCTGTGCTGAACTTAGAAGTAGGGCGTTTTGAAACTCGTCTTGTATTCAAAAGCTCATACCTCAAAAATAAAAGCGATGACATATGGTTTTTATTCTTTGATTATGTTTTATATATAATAAGTAAAAGAATAAGAAAAAAAATGATCACTTGTTCATTAAAATCATAAAAGTCAAAGCTAAACAAAAAACACGCTGAAGTACCTGTTACCACAGTCAGTAATAAATTTTATTTTTTTTCTTGACTTTTGTCTATGGCTTGGAAGCTTGACTGGGGTTGTGTGGAGGGAAATTTCACGAAGAAACGGGACAAATAATACAAATTAGGCCCTGGAGTGATAGAGACGGGTAGAATCAGCTTTTTCGACGGCGGGAGCGATGTTAACCATAGGTTGACATGGTCATACTCGTAGCTGAGTGATATGCAATGTCAACTACCAGTTAACACGGGCAAAGCTGACTTCAAGGTTATGTTAACTACTACTTGACATGGTCAATTCTAAATTCTCGATTTGTTAACTACTAGTTGACACGGGCAAGCAAGCGGATAATATGTGTTACAAATACATAAAATTATATATAATCTTACTTTTCATTAAGATGATATTTTATTTTAATATTCTATTAGATAATTTCTATTAGAGCGTGATCCTTCTCCGGTTGAGGCGACACATTTATGCAGCAACCACAATACAATTACAATCTAGTTTCACCACCTGGTGTAGAGAAGCTCAACGTGAATGAATGATAATAATCCACATACCCAATTTAACCAAGTTATCCATAAGCTTGTGGCAGCGCAAACGTCGCGCCACAAGTTAAAAATGCACCGAAACCTAAATCACGCTTTCAAAGTAACGAAGTAATGTGCTATACATAGAACAGCTATGTACTAGTTGTAGAGAATAATAAAACACATCATTACTGCCCTTCACAAGTCCCGTACTGAACATAGGCCTCTCTTAAAAATTAAGAATGGATTATATATAGTTGAGATGTGTATGGGGGTATGATTTGGTTAAACTCTACGGTTCTGAGCTACCAAGCTATCCTTATATACTTATATATTAGAATAGTTTGGCAGATCACAGTCGTGGTAGTTCCTGTACTAGCAGAGTCTTAGTGCTCGCCATAAATTTTAAAATACTCCAGCAACGTAGGTTCAATCCCCGCCACCAATAAACTCGTTAATTGCAACCTTAAGCACTGTTTTACTACGTATTTGGTAGTTAAGAAAAATATTGAGAAGAATAGTGCATGTCTACGCTACAAAACATTTTCGAAGACATGTGACGTCCGCCAGCACGCACTAGATCAACGCGTCGGAATAATTGATTTATAAATTCTCAAAAATTTGAGGTGTGTGCCCAGTAGTGTTACTGGTTAATACTTAGGCTGTAAGTTTATTTTTTTAAATATAATCTAAACATATAACTAAAATAACAGTGTGTGCCTGTTATAGGAAAATAACTGACTTGTATTGAATTGAGCGTGACTTTACCGAATATCGGCGGTGTAAGAATATCCACTACCTCATATCGTCCCGCCGGTGTGACTTAGGGAAATTGAAGCAGTAGATGGGGAGCAGCATCTTCCTGATAATAACTTAAAATATTAAAAAGATACGGCAGTTTTTGACTACCCGCTAGCCATGCGTGTTAACTACAAAATTCCCCTTGAGACGATTACAAAATCCCCCCTATAAGGCAATGTATGGGAAAGGCCTGTGTTCAGCTGTAGACTTCTATACGCCGACCTAATAGATGGATTAAGGTGAGGGGCTAATTTTTAATATAAAAATAACTATTTATATAGTTTTTGTCTGTCTGTCTATCTGCTAATAATATATAAATGGGTTATAATTTCTACTCCATTTTTTCAGTATCTTTTCTTAACAGAATCCAGAAACAACTACTCACATTTCTGAATAATAACTCGGAGAGTAAGGTGTAATTTTACAGAACATAAAACCCCAGTCAATGCGTTATTATTGCTCTAACCTTAACGGGTAATTGCCTGTACCTTCCGCTTGCTTCTACAAAAATATCTTTCCTCGATTCAGCTTCCACTTTGTTTTTATACTCAGGATAATACAATATATGTATTAAATTAACATTTTTAGAATTCCACATTCTGTTTTTTTCATAACTTGGAACTGTCTCTGTAATTCTCATATAATGTAACGTTATTTATTTTTTTTTATTCCCCAAAAATTATAATATAGTGATTACCTTCTTTTAAATGTCATTTATCTCTCGCTCGATCACGACATATATTATCCATTTAGTTGTTAAAAAATAAATAAAAAAATCTTTAGTTTTAACATTAGAAACGCTGCTTGTCTTATGGTTAGGTTGGAAACGGTAAATTAAAAGCTGTTAATTGACTACAGTGTTAAACCTTACAAGAATTTTAAGCACGCTTGGAGTTTTAATCGGGAATATTTAACTACCTCATCGTTAGAATCTTGCCTTTTGCCAAATCTCTTATTTTATTTCCGTCTGTCGCCGCTAATTCATTACCCCAATTTTTCAGCAGCAGCCTGGAATCAAGAAGATGGCCGTTCTTGATTCCTGTGCCTCAAAAAGCACGAAAAAGCGTTGGTTCTGCCCCTGGTCTCTCTCGGGTCATGTCGCATTGCTGTATAGTCAGCCTATGTAAGCTAGGAAATAGAGATTACACCAGTATTTGCGCACACACTCGTGCACTATAACTCTGTTCTGCGCTGAAGTCTCCGTTTAAACTGACAACCGTGACCAAAATTTACTCTGGAGAACATTATTGCACCATATAACCCCGTGGTTATTATAACGGGAATATTAGTTTTTTTATAATAACGAAACTGTGTGCTTTAGCAACAATAGAAGTAGATTTACAGGTGTATATGAAGTTCTCTGTGAAGAACACCATAGTAGACCATGACTAAATTGATTTACAGTCGCTTATTCGATTTTCAATTCATTTCCTGTCAACAAATGGCTTTATAATAATTACCTTAATTGGTTATCTGTGAGATTTATTCATACGAAAATACGAACCGCTACTACACTTGCACTGGTAACTTTGCTCCTAATAAACAAGTAAAAAAAGTGCTTCCAACGTCTTTGTAAGCTATCCTCTGTCAAGGCGAAACAGATACATTAAAATAAAAGTTTGCAAGCCGGCAATTAGTTAAGTGGTCAGTAAATTACAAAAAGGGGGAAGAATCGAGAAAATATGGTGATTTGGATACTGGAGAAGTATATTTAATTAATTTAATTGTGAGAAATCGTAGTTTTAAGTCATTTATCAAGTAACTTAAACGTCTGATTTGCTGCGTTTGCCAAAAGTTTAATATAAATCTTCATAAGTAAAAAGGCATTTTTATGTAGGTTTGTAGACAATAAAACTTTTTAGCAAACTTGAAGAAAGGAGAAGAATCTCAATTCGAATGTTTGTTTTTCTTTATGTTACTCGATACTTACTTCCATTGTAAAAAGATTATAATGATTCTTTTTTTACTAAAATGGTGTATATAAGTCAGGGGTGGTTCCATACAAATTTGGAGAAACAATTTAGCCCCTAGGGGTGGAAAAATTAAAGATGAAATTTTTAATGAAACTATTTAGTCGACAATAAAGCTTTTGATTTTAGTAGTCTTGTCCTTAGTTCACTTAAACGGGGCAAAAAATTTAACTTTAAATAAGTACAAGCTGACTTCAAAATACTCAAAAGAATATATTTTCTGCGTCAGAAGCATTAGAAGTCGGGGTTTTAATACACTATGTCTCAACAGCCAAACTTTGGTAGATCTAAAGACTTTTTAAATATTATTTAATTTGGGTTTGTAGACATTTCTGGGTCTAAAGACGAATATGGATATGGGAAAAAAATCCAAGTTTAGGTATATGATACACGAATCTATACCGGTAATTGTGATGAACACTTAACTCGAATCTGTTGACGAGTTAACCAAAAATTTACTTTATAATCATAGTCATAGTCATAGTCATTTATTCCGTAGAACAATATTACATTGTATTGGAAATTTATTACATGGATTAAGAACAACATTTACATTAAATTATTTTAATTAAAATTAGAATCGATAAAATTTAAACATCATTTAACAAATTAATTAAATACTTTTCATCTCACAATATATTACAAATTATACAGTACATAAAAAATAAAAATTAACTTTCATTAAGTTTATTTTTGTCATTTAGGTAATCGTCAAACTGAGTAGTAGCTTTTTTAAATTAATAATGATTTTAATTTATTTTGAAATTTGTGGTGGCAATAAATAATTTTAAATGAGGTAGGCAAATAATGAAATAGTCCAATGGCTTGATATCTTGTGCCGTGGAGTACAACATTCAATGTTGGTGTGATAGAAATTTTTAAATCTTTTCGGCGGGTCATTTCTCTCTTTTTACTTTCTTCGTATGTTTCATATTTGTGAAAGTTCTTTACTAAATAAGTAAGTGAAACTATGACATACAGAGAGAGGACCGTTATTATGCCAAGATTTCGGAAATGTTCCTTACACGACTCAATTTGTGGAATACGTACCATGGTACGGATCGCCCTTTTTTGTAGTACAAACGCTGCCTTAATATTATACTTATAACTGTTGCCCCAGAATATTTTTCTATAACGTAGTTTAGATTCTACTAGAGCACAATAAACCATTTTTAGCTGTTCTAACGTATCTTCTTCTCGTAAACTTCTTAAGGCATAGCATGCTGAACTGATACGGATTCTAGTGCTTTAATTTCTTTTTTCGAATTTAAATACATGTCAATGTGGATTTCTAGAAATTTGACTGATTCAACAGAGTCAATATTTATACCGTAAATGTTAACGTTTATTGATTCTTTTTGTCTTGCTGTAACTATAAAAAGCATTGCATATGTTTTAAATGTATTTAATTAAAGATCGTTTGTAGTAAACCAACTTTTATAGTCGTACAGTGTGTTTTTCATTTTTGGTATTTAATTCATCTAATGAGCTAGCAGATACAATCACTTTCGTATCATCCGCATAAATAGTTAGTTTTACATCGTGCTGTTTGGTGTGAGTGTAAGCAGTTAAGTCATTTATGAATATTATAAGTAATATGGGTTCCAAAATGGGGCTCCATTGGAATGTGGAACGCCCTTCTTTATGGTTGTCAATTTAGATTTGTATACCGTTTCTTCACCGTCTATTATTCTTTCAATCTCAATAAATTATTTCCTATTTGATAAGTAGGATTCCAATAACTTTAAAATTGTGCATCTAATTCCGTAATGTTTCAATTTCAGTAGCAGTATATCATGATTGATCATGTCAAATGCCAAACTTTAGTCTAAAAATAAACCTCCTACCTTATATTTATCATAGAGTCTACATACTACTTCATCGACTAGCGTATTTATAGCATCTATAGTACCCACATATGGTTAATACCGAAATTGCCTCTCATTTAATATAGAGTTTTGTCGTAAATGTGCTACTAATCTAACATTAATCAGCTTTTCGTAATATTTTGTTAATATAGTATTAGAATAGTACAGTATATGAATATGACTACTGTTAAGTCAGTTCGCTTCACCATCTTTGGCTGCACCACCAACCACTTACTATGAAGAGTGGAAAGTACGCAAACGCTGGCTCAGAATAGTAAAAAAATTGTAGATGGGCTGGCAATACAGCTCAAAAATCCTAAAACCGACGGAGAAAAAAAATTTGCCGACTAGATGGAGTGATGACCTGATCAAACATGCAGCGTGTCACAAAAATCTGCAATATATTGTTTTTGATTAAAAAATAACACCAGATATTTTCTTCTGAAAACTATCCTTAACTATATAATGTCTCAAACACAAAAATGTTGCGCCACTTGAGTGTGTTTGCTTAACCCCTGGGATATTAAAGTAATAAACTAGAAACAAATATTATGAAAAGGAAATCTCCGTATAAAGGAAACATATTGCAATATGTTTAAGCTTAAGCAATGAAATCGATTCTATAATATTTGTGGTTCAATTCAACTCCTTTGTACATAATATATTATGATAAATTTTATTAAAGCATTATTTTGTATAAAAAGACTCAGAAACTTTTCAACCATCCATCCATTACAGCCTATCAAAACACTACTGCTGAACATAGGCATTCTCAGTAGATTGCCTCATAAAAATATTTGAAACAACAATAAATGAAACAAGCGTAATTGTAAGATTCATATTCTTTTTTATAGAATAGGGGGCAAACGAGCATGCGGCTCACCTGATGGTAAGTGACTACCGCCGCCCATGAACACCCGCAACACCAGGGGAATTGCAGATGCGTTGCCGACCTTTTAGAAAGGTGTAAGCTCATTTCTTGAAGGTTCCTAAGTCGTATCGGTCCGGAAAATTCGCTGGTGGTAATTGATTCCACAAGGAAGTCGTGCGAGGTAGAAAACTTCTTCTAAATCGCACAGCGGTGGACCGTCAATCATCCAGATGGTATGGATGGTCACGCGAGTTTTGTCGCGATGTGCGATAGTGAAATTGAGCGGCTGTAATTAGTCCGAATAATTCCTCAGAGCACTTCCCGTGATAGATGCGATAAAATACGCAAAGAGATGCAAAGGTGACAAACTTACACACAGTTCACCTGATGGTGAGTCAATACTGTGGACCATAATCACATATATCTACTGAAAGCTACCAACCAAAAGTCTGAGCTTTCCACTGCTGAGGACAATAATAAATGCAATGTCCTCCAATTAAATTCGGTCGAGACAGCCAGTCTCAATAGAGACTAGCCATTTGCGCATGACAGTACACAAGTGCGCGGATGTATACACAAGCACAAGTGCACTATCTATTCCCACTCCACCTCATTCTCATAGCCTGATGGGACGGTTATTTAACACGAGATCAGGTACAGGAACAACGGCTTTTTGTGGTTTCCAAGGCACATGGGTGAAACACCGACAACTTTTTAACTCCGAGCTGCTACTGAGAATTGCTTGACAGATAATCCAATAACTGATTTTGTCTGAAGTGCCTGCAATAATCTAGCCTTAAGGGTACAAAGAGCTAGTATAATAACCAGTTGCACCAGCTGTTCTTTAGGGTTGCAACGCATCTGTAGCCTTCTTTCTTTGAAGTTCGCTACAGGTGTCCATGAAATGCAATAGCCACTTAAAATCAATTACACTGTAAGTTCGTCTGTCAATTCAGTGCAATAAAAAAACTGTTAACTTATTATAAGAGAGCGTAGTCTTCTTTGGTTGAGTTGATCTGATCGATTCGTGCTGCATCTATAATATAAGTTTCAGCGAGGTTCTACCACGTCGAATTTCTACTTAAAACGAAAATGATATTAATGCGTCGTCAGCCCTGAAGAAAAAGACGAAATTCCTGACAGCCAATAATTATATTAGCTGCTGCTACTATTGTTGCTTGGCGGATAAGAGGGTGGTATTCGTCTAGGCGGACTCCTAGCAGAAGAGGAGCCTACTACACATATTATATATAACGATTATTTGTTGCTCTTCGTATTTTAATGTATAACGTAGATCTTACTTACGCGAAAGTCTTATTTTCATTTATTCATTAGTTACAACCAATCAAATTTGATTCCTGAACGGACATGAATCTCCCCATAGATTAAATAATAATTTTTATATTGTTGTTGTTATTAGGAAGATTTTGCTGCTAATCTCCGAGTTCTTTTGCCTCCTACGATACCCACAGAATGATATGGGGTAGTGGATTCTTACGCATCCACTACACGTTTGATTATTTACCAATGATCTTGTTTAATAAAGTTTTTTTACATAGCATAAGGTGACAAACAAGCACATAGTCCACTTGATGGTAAATGGGTACTGTGGCCTACAGATATCTACATTTATCCTCGATTAAGAATCATAATGCAGATACGCTGTCACCCCTGAGGACTAAGATGGGATGCCTTGTTTCCATAAAAAAAGAGTCTCTAGATCTTTACATTCACCATAGGAAACACAGCAGCATTAAGCTGTTAATTTACGCTGGTTTCCGTGAGAACGTGGTCCTACCCCGGTCGAGTCGACCTATTCGTGCTACAACCATAACTTATGATTGGTAAAAATTAAATTACTTTGTACCATTTTTAATATAAATATGTAGTTCTATTTTCTTGCGCTTGAAGATTAAAAAATGTGTTATAAACGTGCGTGTACCGTAGAGTCTATACTTCAATCGTTTTTTTTATATATATAATAACAAAAAATACTCACTACTCAAAAGTCGACTTATTGAAAATTATTTACTGTGTCTTACATACTTTTTATTTACGGTTATTGGTTTGTTTTTAATTTTATTTTAGTAATTGCTACTTTCATGATTTATTATACTAACGCGAACATACACATTAAATAAAACTATTTTTACGGATTTTATCACGCTTAATTTACTTATTTTATTTCCCGACGTGTCGGCTACTTTACAGCAACCCAAAGTCAAGGGGGACTGAGATGTTTGACGTCCCGATGTTATAGTTCGCCCTGCTAACTTCAGTTAATGGATATTAATTTTTGGTTCGATCGACGCAGAATGAGCTTGCAGTATCTTGAAGTCTTGCAGTGGTTTGCTTGGGTTTGGATTTAATTTTGTTAAATTAAACCCAAACCCAAGCATACCCAAGGAAGATTAGTGTCGAAGTACTTTGTCAGTACCATGACTATGCTGAGATGGGTACCATTTTAGTAACCATTATCAAATATATATTATGTCATTATTATAAGCAAATTGATAGCTACACTTATTTTCTTTCTTTCTTTCTTATACTAAAACATATAACTTTTTAATACATTCTGAATAAATGCCAAAAAATCTGTTAAAACGCTGCATTAAAAATTTGTTGCCGTAATTTTAGGAAATATTATAGGTAATTTGGACAACTGACCGAGTGGCAAGGTATGAATTTTAACCGTCCTAGATCATTATGTATGTGTGGTAAGAGGCGACAGAGGAATTATCAGGAGATCAGCAGATAATATAAAATAAAATACTGCAGTTGCCAACTTGCCAAAAATGGTCACAACAGCAAATATCAATTGATGAATTATTCCGGACAACAGAAACATTATTTTATGCGTGTTGCAACAAATAAAGCCTATGTCATTTTTTTATTTCACATTACGCCGTATTAAGTCAAAGTTGCTAAATATTCTTTTCAAAATTACTCGTAGGTGAGCAATAAGAAATGTGCCTAGTATATTTCGTATTTTCCATTCACACTACAGGCACAAAGCTCGCTGAAAGAGCTTTTTGTATGCGAAGGATGTCTGAGGAGGTCTTTGTGTTGTATAATTATTTTTCATCAGGCGCGCCACATTTGTCAGTAGTTTTTTTGAGAAAGGAAGCAAAACATCAAGTTTCATTTATGCACTATCATTTCAACGAACGATTTTTGTCTTTTTAAAAGCAAAAATAAAGTGACTATTTTGTGGGATTAAAGCGATAAACGAGCATCCAATTCACCTGATTTTAGGCGTTTGCTGTGACCTATTGACAAACACTTTGCTAGATTAAGAATCAAAATTATGATGTTATATTTAATAACACTAATCCATTTTTATCATCAATTTGTCAATGTTTGATCATGATGACAAACTTGATATCAAATAACAATAAAATATAATCATTTTTATTGAATATCACAACAAGAATTCTGAGAAATGTGTGCTCGTGATGACCCTTACTTCTATAAAGAAGTAATTTCCCTTCCCATTTTCCAAACGATTTAATATAAAGTAGTAAACACAATAAGAGTAATGTTTGGGTCAGTTATAATTTTATTGTTACAGGTGCAATAGATTAGTTTTCTTTAGAAGCGGAGTTGAAATCTGTAACTTATTTTTAAATACGTTTTTAACAGTGGTAGAGCCACGCGGCAGCTTTTGGTGTCGCACGGATGGGCCGGCTCGAACCGGGGTGGTACCACGACCTCACAGAAAACCAGCGTGAAGTAGAGGTTTACCTCTGCATTTCGCTTGGTGAGTGCAGGTGGCCGGAGGCCCTTTTTACTGGAAATGAGGCATTCCATCTCAGTCCTCACGGGTGACAACGCATCTACATTTTGATTTGTAATAGAGGATAGATGTAGATGTCTATGGGCCGCAGCAACCACTTACCATCAGGTGGACTGTGTGCTCGTTTGTCACCCTCATCTTGTCACCCTCATCCTATAAAAAAAACGTTCGAATAACTCAGTGGTAGCTCAGATGGTTAACGCTCGCTATAAACTTCACAGTACTCGAGCAACCTGGGTTTGATCCCCGCCGGCACCATTGAAATTGTTAATTGCAGTTAGAAACAACAACAACATAAATAGTGTTGATTTAGCACGTGCTCGGCGGTGAAGAAAAACATCGTGAGGAAACCTGCATGTCTGAGAAATAAGAAAAAACAATATTTTTAAAGACATGTGAAGTTCGCCAACATGCATTAGGACAGCGCGGCGGACATTTCCTTGCCCTTAAACTCACTTAGAAATAAGAAGAGGCCTGTGCCCAGCAGTGGGACATAAATAGACTGCAACTTTACTTTACTAACCTACGATTTATCGTTAATATACATTTATTTTAATTAATATAATCAGACGTTACTTTGCGGAAATCCATTATATTAAAGTTGATATAAATTACTCAGCGATGGCTGACCGCTAAGCTTAGCGGTCGACCATCGCAGAGTCTACATCAACTGAAGATGCCTCGGATTGAGGCAAAACACGTGTCGTTTTGTGGTAAGTGGATTATCTTTCCTATTGTAGTGGTATTGTGGTTCTGGGATTAGTGGTGACGGGGATAGTACACACAATTGAGGAAGGGCGGGAGGTGCTCTTCAAACTGGGTAAGACACATAATTTTATTTTATCGAGCGGATGGAGTCAAGGTAATTTTTACCAACTTTAATTCATTTACTTGTTTAAAATTTTATTAGTCATTAGTGAAATTTTTGTGATATCATAAAAGACGAGGAAATCGTATTAAATTGATTTCAAATTATATGCACATGGTAGCTCAGGGGATTTGTATATCTATATTAAATTTAAATTGCAATTTATGCGATGTTTTACTGTACTCGAGAAATTTAAAAAAAATCAGAAACGTCATGTCCGTCACCAGCGCTTCGGACATTTCATTGCCCTAAAACCCCCTCAGA
Organism: Parnassius glacialis; assembly: GCA_033319125.1. Taxonomy (NCBI): domain Eukaryota; kingdom Metazoa; phylum Arthropoda; class Insecta; order Lepidoptera; family Papilionidae; genus Parnassius; species Parnassius glacialis. The sequence continues at coordinate 35,276,832 of JAVANC010000012.1, read as the reverse complement.
AATGAAAGGGGGTCTGAGTCTAGCTCTGGGACGTATGTAGGCTGTAACCTTACTTTACATTATGCAATAATTTAAAAAATAGGGAATTTCAGTGTTATTTTAAATAATTAATCTTAAAGTCACTTAACTTTTAGGAGCTGATAAAATTTTTTACATTAGATTTTGCACATTAGAGCTTGAAATATTATATTGACTAACAAGACTATACGTCCCGAACTCAACAAAATTATTATAAATACATAATGGATTGGAATTATTATATTTAATTAATTAAATTTGTACAGCCGACTTCAATTTAAGCGACTTCAATATAGGTTATTTAAGAATAACTCAATAACCATTGGTCTGACCTTTATCAAATTCATATGGGACCACACGAGAACTATCGGCTTTCATATAAACAAAACGATTATCGAAATCGGTTCGCCCAGTACAAAGTTATGAGGTAACACACATTAAAAAAAAGCAAAAAAAATACAGTCGAATTGAGTACCGTCTCCTTTTTGGAAGTCGGCAGAGTAAAATACAACACATGATAATTTATACTTTATACTCGTAGATCCGCTAATTTTATTGGAGAATTTTCGTGATTAATTTTTATTATTTTTGGCGATACGATAATACAAAAAACTCACTTATTACCTTACCAACAATACTTAAAAAAAAAAACATTTAAATATATTTTAATCAGCCTTACAATATTATCTAATATTGTTTATAACACAAGAAACAACAACGCGGTTCTACATACAGACTTCAGGAGATTTGGTAGTATTTCAAATTTATTACTTCAATATCCCCGCGATTCCGCAAACACTTCTCTATAATATAGCACATTCATATTATGAATAAAAGATACACAGGCAAGAAACTTAGTACTACGTAAATTAAATATATTGGTAAATAAAATTGGGCATACCTTAAGCGTATTAAAAAAATACGTATAACATGATTATACGGAATTATTAAAGTAGTTTAAATACATTTCGACAGCACTATCGGCTTCAACACCCTCGAAAACCATGAAAATGACACCCATGATGAAAAAATTGATACCTATTGCAGGCGCCATCTTGGATTTACATTTCGACAGCACTATTGGCTTCAACACTCTTGAAAACCATGAAAATGACACCCGAGATGAAAAAATTGGTACCAACTTCAGCCGCCATCTTGGATTTACATTTCGACAGCACTATCGGATTCAACACCCTCGAAAACCATGAAAATGACACCCAAGATGAAAAACTTGATATCTACTGCAGCCGCAACCTTGGATTTACATTTCGACAGCACTATCGGCATCAGCACCCCCGAAAACCATGAAAATGATACCAATGATGAAAAAATTTATATCTATTGCAGCCGCCATCTTGGATTTACATTTTGATAGCACTATCGGCTTCAACACCCTCGAAAACCATGAAAATGACACCCATGATGAAAAAATTGGTACCTACTTCCGCCGCCATCTTGGATTTACATTTCGACAGCACTATCGGCTTCAACACCCTCGAAACCCATGAAAATGACACCCATGATGAAAAACTTGATACCCATTGCAGCCGCCACCTTGGTCTTACATTTCGACAACCCTATCGGCTTCAACTCTCTCGAAAACCATGAAAATGACACCCATGATGAAAAAATTGATACCTATTGCAGCCGCCATTTGGATATACATTTCGACAGCACTATCGGTTTGAACACCCTCGAAAACCATGAAAATGACACCCAAGATGAAAAATTGATATATTTTGCAGCCGCCATCTTGGATTTACATTTTGACAGCACTATCGGCTTCAACACCCTCGAAAACCATGAAAATAACACCCATGATGAATAAATTGGTACCTAATTCAGCCGCCATCTTGGATTTACATTTCGACAGCACTATCAGCTTATACACCTTCGAAAACCATGAAAATGACACCTATGATGAAAAATTTTATACCTATTGCAGCCTACACCTTGGATTTACATTTCTACAGCACTATCGGCTTCAGCACCCTCGAAAATGATGAAAAAATTGATACCTATTGCGGCCGCCATCTTGGATTTACATTTCAACAACCCTATCGGTTTCGACACCCTCGAAAAGCATGAAAATGTCACCCATGAAAAAAAAATATACTACTTACTTTTAATACGTACTATTATTATTTATTCTGTGCTTTTAAATATTATAATAAAAATCTCTTATTATTATTATTATTATCAAATATTTAAGAAATTTGGTTATTCGAATATTGTGTATTTGTACAGCGATCTTTTTGAGCCGCTGAAAACAACCGAAACAATGTCCACTCACGACGGCGACTGAAGCCGAACTAAACTTAATACAAAGGTACTCTGTGAACTAAACTACTCTGTGACTGTAGATCCCCATTTACAGAAACAATTTATATACGAGGCAACCAAATCAACGAAAATTTTCGCCATTTTGGAGCCGAAAAAAATTAATTATAGCTAAACAAAACAAAATTACACTGCCATTACAATCAGTGCCTTCCCACATGATAGATGAAGAGATTAAAAAATTGATTGAGTTAAACAATTGATATTTTCAAAAGTTATAGTGTTTTACAAGCCACAGGGACATGATAAATCCACACACATAAGCCAATAAAACCCTTTTTTTTTTTTAAAAATAGCAATTAATCGATTTAAAAAAATTATTAATAAGTTCAACAATCATTTATATTTCTAACAATGTGCTTTTTATATCATTTATATGTATAATATGATTGCTAGATACGATTTTATTCGATAAAATGTTGGAATTTTAATTTTTAGGCGATAGTAGAACATTACCTTGCGCTTTCGCTTAAGGTATGCAATAATCGCTTGTAAACTAACATTTTTCACGTCCACTGTGATAAAGAAATTATTTCACTGCTTTTTTATAGGACAGTGGGCAAACAAGCACCTGGTCTGGTCACCTGGTGGTAAGTGACTACCGTCGCCCATGAACAACTGCAACACCAAGATAATTGCAGGTTGCTCTGACGGCCTTTTAAAAAGGAGAAAGCTCTTTTCTCGAATGTCCCTAAGTCGTATCGGTCCGGAAAAATTGCTGGTGGTAATATAATTATTCCACGGAGAGGTTGTACGCAGAAGAAAACCCCTAGTGAAACGTACAGTGGTGGACCGCCAATTATTCAGACGGTATGGATGGTATCGCGAGTTTTATCGCGATGTGCGATGGTGTAATTAAACGGCTGAAATTAGTCCTAACAATTTCTCAGAGGCACTCCCCATGATTGAGATGCCGATAAAATACGCAAAGAGATGCAACATCTCCACGCAGTGCCTGTGGAGTCAAGCCTATCGGAAAGAACTCGATCGTCAACGATTCGAACCGCTCTGCGCTGGATGCGGTCAAGTGTAAGGGGCTGTCAACCCAGTGCCAGCACCTGCCCAGAGATTGGAGCAGTATTACACGTGAGGCCGAACCTGCGCTTTATAAAGTTGCAAGCGGTGTGCCGGCATGAAAATACTGTACCGTCAGTATATATACTGTAGTATATACTGTACCGTACTTTAGTATATATTGTACCGTAATTATTTTTATTGGAAGAGGGTGACAAAAGAGCACACAGTCCACCTGATGGTAAGTGCTTGCTGCGGCCCATAGACATCTACATCTATCCTATACTTAAAAATCAAAATGCAGATGCGTTATCACCCGTGAGGACTAAGATGGAATGCCTCATTTCCAGTAAAAAGGGGTCTCCGGTTCCCTACACTCACCATACGAAACACAGCAGCGTAAAGCTGCTATTTTACGTTGGTTTTTTGTGAGAGCGTGGTCCTTCCCCGGTCGAGCCGACCCATTTGTGCTACAATTATACTACTAATATAGCTGCAGCATGGTTCTACTACGTAAGAATATATACTGTACAGTATCCGGTACTCGGCGACGTTTTGGCGAGAAATATTGGCACGGCCGGTGTATACCTAAAGCATCACCAGTGCTGTCGTTTGTATAGCATTAAACGCGATAGGCCTGTAGTTGGATGGGTCTGAGCGGTCGCCTTTTTTTAGGGATTGGGTGGACAAAAGCTATCTTCCATGACTTCTGGATTACGCCAATTTGTTGACGTCCAGGGAGAGGAGTGCTTTACGCAACGAGCGCCGTGTAAATAGGCACATCCTGCATGATGCACCCACACTACGGGATGGTCGGTGGCGTGTTCCCTTACGTCATTTAGAGTCGACTTGGAAGCAAAAAGAGAGCCTCAGCAGATCGGCTTTCTCCTTTGCGTCCTTGGCCAGTGAGTCGTCCACCCTGTGCAGAGATGGCAGGGATGGCTGACAGGAGTTCCCTTGGACAGCCTTGGCGAGAGACCAGAATGCACGTGTTTCCGAAGGGAGGCATACTAGTTTTTCGGCAATTCTGCCGATGTGCTCTGACTTTGCCTTGGCACTTATACTTTCAAAAAACCTGGAGGCGGAATTATACTACATTTTAAGAGCGCTAGTGTTAAAATCCCGGGACGTTGATGCGTCAGCCCAGACCCGGAAGCACTCCTGCTTATAGCGTGATACAATTTAATAGGAGTGACCAAACCATGGCTGATTTTTGCCACCGATAGGCACCACAGATAATGGAATAAATAATTCAATTCCCTGTAATACCACAACAAGTCAGATTCAGCAACAACGTTGGGATCATCCGGCGAGAAGCAAACCCGCTCCCAAGGGTAGGATACAAAAAAAGACCGTATTCCGTCCCAATCGACTGACCTATTGTGCCAAACACGGCTGCAAGCTGTAAATCGCAACGGCGATGGGAGCGTGAGTGGCACCGTACTCCGGTTCCGACAATGGTCCGAAGATCCTATAGGGGTATCGACGAAGACCTGCAAATCGTTCGGATGAGAGGTCAGCAGAAGGTCCAAGAGGTAGGCATATGATCCTCCACATCTGGGATCCACGTAGGTGAAGAAACTAGTTATATTAGACCGTATACCAAGGCAAAGTCATAGACAGATCTACCTGCATGATCAGTTAAACGGAAACTAAGCCATTCAGCGTGGTGGGCGTTAAAATCAGTATCACGATCTCTGTGGATGGGACCTGTTGTAGCACGGAGTATGCAGCCATTAGGACGTGACCGATAAATAGGTCTGTGTCGGCATTACTGCTATGGGATCTACAGAGGCATCCGTAGACGCAGGGATGATCGTCGCTGTATACGCGCAGCAATGGGATGGAAAGGTCCGTACCTTCAAGACTGCCGAGGTGTCGAAAACAGATGTCCTCTCTGACGTACACGCAAACTCCAGCCCGAGGCACAAAAGAGAGTTCTAATTGGTACCCCCGGGTAGGAGAAATAATAAGTAGAAAAAGTAGGGTAGCTTGGAAGTGAATGCCGGATTCTCCAGGGATACTGGTACTCTCCTAGGGTAGTGTTATTTTTAATTCCGCTACCATGTTAATTGGGGGGGGGGGCTCCGGCCACCTGCACTTACCAGGCGAAATACAAAAGTAAACTTCTAAAATCTTATCTTATCTAATCTTCTTCTAGAATAAGATTGACAAAGCAGATACATTGTCACACCTGAGGACCAAGAAGGAATGGTTCTGTACACTTACCATACAAACCATAACACCATTGAGCTAATATTTTACACCGTTATTCTGTGAGAGCATGGTCCTTCCCCGGACGTGCCAACCCATTCGCGCTACAACCATAATATAGCTGCTACATGGCTCTACCAAGTGATAAAAATCACGTAATCGTTATTTAATTAAGTCATTGAATACCTGATGACAGCCAACAAAAATATAGGCACCGCGACTGAGAAAATTGATTTTAAATCGGATGTATTAAATGCCTTTTAATTTGACTAAAAACCAACCTTAAATTGACGTCAAATTACAATAAAGACTATGACAATAAAGACCATGATAAACAATTAAAGTGGTTCTATCATATCAGCTTTCAGGTATATAAAATATTAACCAGCCATTGCTCGTCTCTAAAAGTCCAATTATATTTAATCAGCCCGCGTTAATATTAATTTCTGCTAGCGATATTTGACGATGAACGCTTTATTAAATGAATTCCTGTTGAACAATCTTAGTTCCATGAATGATTTGTTACATACTTTAAACTTATGAAAATTCACGTAAATAGTTAGTTTCAAATTTAAGTTGCTTGACATAGTTAATAAAATTTAAATGCTTAGTGATCTGTTGTTTATGGAATGCCAACAAAATTGACATTTTTGAAGGTAAAACTTTTCAGTGTATAAAATATGTATCATAATATATGAATATTTATTCCTATAAAATTGTGGTAACAAATGAACACATGAAATCATCTTCGCAAAAACGCAAAGTTGAAAGCAATAAGAACTGCTGTGTGGCAGCGGCCTAGAATACTGCGACCCCCTATCATCCCGTGGATGTCGTACGAGCCGACAGAGGAAAATGCAGTAAAAAAAGGAGACCTTTAGGCTTCCAGGGATGGCGACATGACCATCCCAATCATTGTCAGACCAAAATGCCCAGGCCTGTGATGGACAGCAACATTACAGGTGCAATGTGTCTGGCAATGCGATCGCCAACCCGCTTGCCCAGCGTGGCGATTTAGGGCAAATCCTCCTATGAACAGCACCACAAAAACACGGCCCCAGTTCCCGGTTCAGTACATCTCAAACTTACGCTTTGCTAATGATAATTGTCGTCATGGCAGAATCGCTGCAAGATCTTCATGACAAACTGAACAGACTGAATGAATCCTCCCGACGAGTCATTCTGTGTATGAATCTGAACAGGACGAAAGTTATGTTCAACGATCACATCATGCCATTCCCAATTACTGTTGACGGTGAAGTTCTCGAATTTGTTTAGGAATATACCTACCTCGGGCAGATATTGCAACTAGATAAGAATAACTTCGAGAAGTAAGCCGATCAAAGGATTCAGTTAGGCTGGGCAGCATTTAAAAGGCTCCGTTAGGTTTTCTTGACGCCCATAGCGCAAAGTCTGAAGGCAAATGTCTTCAACCAGTGCGTCTTGTCCGTATTTACTTACGGTGCCGAAACATGAACACTGACGACACGGCTACTATACAAGTTGAAAGCGATGGAAAGAGCTATGCTCGGAGTATTTCTGGTAGATAAAATTCGAAATGAAGAAATCCGCGGGAGAACCAAGATTACTGACATAGCCTTCCGTATTTGTAAACTGAAGTGGCAACGGGCTGTTGCAGAGGTGGCAACCGGTGGAGTAGACGTGTTATGTAGTGGAGACCGCGTCTAGCTAAACGTAGTGTGGGATGTCCCCTTACCAGATGGAGCGACGATCTGCGCAATGTGGCTGATAGAAACTGGATGCGTGTAGGCGAAGATAAGGCTAAGTGGCGCGCCTTGAGAGAGGCCTATGTTCAGCAGAGGACCGCGGCAGGCTGATGGTAATGATGAATAAGAACTGCGGTTGCCAACCCACCTGTCAAGCTTTGCAACTACAGCAAAATCACCCTACGAGTCAATTGATGGGTGAGGCCTATGATAAATACGCTTTTTGTAGGCTTTAATGAATAAATGAAAATTTTTTGAGTTATATATATCGAATATATAATATCGAAAGAGAATATATATCGAAAAAACTCTATTTCTCTGTTAATTATCAGCTTAAAAAGTCACAGAAAACGGAAAAATAATGTACATACTCCAGATCGAATTTCGGTTACTGCAGCAAGCCAGGACACGATTATAGTGCCCTAGTGTGTACGCAAGCACAGGTGTACACTCTATTCCTTCACTCTCATAGTCCGTTCGGACGGTAAACCGATACGACCAAAGAGAGATCAGGCGCAGGATCAACGGCTTTATGTGCTTTCCGAGGTACGGGGGTGAAACACCGCCAACTCCCTGACTCCAGGCAATTTCTTGATAAAATAACTCAATAAATGATCACTTTGGCCCGACTTGAGTTTCGAACCCTGGACCTCGTGATTAGCAGTCGCACTACTACAACCACTGTACCAACGAAACAGTCAAAAAAGAAAACGGAGTAAAGCTGTATTGAAACTAAAATACATATTTCTTGTCGCAGGTGCAGGATATGTTTCGAGATATTAATAAGCAACAGGCTTTTAACTTAAATTTCATTTAACTTACTATTAACTACAGATAAATAAAAATTAATTGAATGATAATTCACAAACATTTTGGTATGGGGACTGTTGAGAAACGGAGAACCTTTATAACGGTAACCAGGTATTCCATCTTAGTCCTCAAGAGTTAATCGATTATAAAATATAGATGTGTATGCGCCATATTAAACTTAAAAACAGTTTCTGACTTAAAAAAATTAAAGAGCATTATACATAAATAAATTATATTATTATTCTAAATTTATTTTATTATCTTGTATTATTCTTTTTAATTTTTATATATTTTAATATCTTCCGAACTGCACGTTAAATTCTTCGATAAAGTTTGTATCAGAACATTAAAATATATTTATTTAGGTTCAACCTCCTTTTTTGAATTCGCTTAAAATCATATTTAGTTTATAAAACTCAAACTAAGTTAGACATTTTATTGTTTTACCCTCAACAGATTCATATCAGCAGAGTTAATTTATGCGAACCTAATGTTCTTTTAATTTTGCTTAGAGGCCAAAAGAGCTTTAAATTAATATGTTTTATAATTACGTATTTTTAACTCATGCGTACATTTTTCTGAGCAAATTAGACGATATAGAAAGAACAGCACATTGCGGACGCAGTCTTACGTAAATGCTTCTGAAATTTACTGTATACCGTGTGTAAAAAATATGTGATTATTTTATAGTAACCTTTATGTGGGGTACACTGTACGTTTTGCATAACTCTGATAAACAAAACAATTTATATGTTAGGTAAGATATTTACTGCTTTTCAAAGTATTTTCTATTAACAAAACTGATTAAAATTTAACTTTTTCATTCGTTCAAACCATTTTCGAAAACACAAGAACCATTGGGTATATTTTCCACGTGCTAGTTGAAAGCTTTAAAGGCCTCTTCTGGCTCCCTTAATGTGAATCCTCTCACAAATCATTGATTTAAAGAGTTTTGTACTGTGCGCTAATAATAACTTTGTCTTTTTGCTGTGTACGCGAAATCATTGTCTAGGTACAAAAGGATGCGATGCCTTGGTCGTTATTCTCTAACTTTTTCAAAAACACTGGGCAAACAAATGATGTTTTAACACTTGAAATTATCTCTCTTTTGCTAATTAAGTGGGATCTTGGGGAAAGTACCTGTCTGCTTCGCTTCTGCCTGCCTCAATTTTGTTGGTATGCAGAATATATTTTTTGCTTTCCGGAATGTAACATTAAATTCATGTTTCATTTCCTGTCGCAACATCATACACGGCAGTTAACGTCTATGCTCAAACTATAACAAAATTGTTCACTCGAATCAACTCGAGTCCGTTTTTGTACCTGGATGAGTTCATGAGGTATCCAGCGGCAACAAAATTGTTTAAACTTTTTATTAAATTAATTATTTTATTCAATATAATATGAGTTTCTTGTTTAAAAAATATTATATTCAAAATTCAAACATGAGCGTTCAGAAGCGTAAAACTTGCAATGTGTCCTATCTATAATATGTACATCAAAGTATGTTATATAGTGTACATTTTATATTTATATATAACGGCTGATTCAAAATGCAGTCCCTGGTTTCAAAAAATCACAAAAGGGGTCCCAGACTGAGTACAGGGGTTGGGTAGGTGCCTTGAGGTCGGGGGTAAAATACTGTTTTCAGTAGTCCCCATGGCGTGGTAAGGTGAGCATCGGGGCTGTGTAGTGGAGACGTTCTTTAGAATCGAAGAAAGCGTTGTGGCTACTCAGAATATTTTTGAAATCTGGTTTCCATTCGCATTTAACCATTCGAAAATATTTCAAAAAACCAGTTGGGCGAACTAAAAGAGTACGAACACCTGAAAACGTCGCGACAGTAAGAGCGTCAATTGACGCTTCAAGCAGTCTTCAAGCCGATCTGCTCGAAAACATGCCGCTGAGCTAGAGATACCGTCCAGAAGTGTAGGACAAATATTACACTCGCAAATTCACCTGCACCACTACAAGATGATGCTTGCACAGAAATTGAGCCCACAAGATTTTGTGAAACGTAGAGATGCCTGCAATGCAATCCTAACTGCTATACCCCCCGGTGATGTCTTGTGGGCTAGCAACAAATCGCATTTTCATATTTGTAGCACAGAGTACAGATACAATGTTCGTTATTGGGCATCTGAAAACCCTCGTGGACTGCATCGAAGACCTCTTCACAGTACCAAAGTAACAGTTTGGTACGCTGTGTCCTCTATAGTCATTATTGGGCCTTATTTTTTTAAACCGAAGGATCAACAGTTACCGAGACTTCGGCTCCCTATTGTGAAATCTTGGAGAACACGAAATTTTGCAAGATTTCTTTCCCGGTAGCTTAACCTATTTGCAGAGGGATATTCCACGGCCCCCTTGCTCCCCCCATTTGACCCTGTGTGTCTTTTCTGTGGGGAAACGTCAAAACTGAGGTAATGATTTCTTATATTTATGCAAAGACTACACTGAAATTAATTTTTCGGATTCTGTGACGTTTAATTTAACTTTTTAATTCTCACGTAAAAGAACATTTAGCTGACTTGAAGCACCGACGTTTCGGGAAGTCTGCAGTTTGTGAACATTTTCAAGATCGTCCCCGCCATTACATTAGAATTGATAAACCACAAATCCTTGCGAAGGAACACCGCTCCCTACCAAGGATAATTCACGAGGCTATTGAAATTAAAAAAGATTCTAATTTCAATAAAGAAGATGGATGGTTGCTGCCATCTGCTTGAGATCCTATGATTAATAAAATGAAATCCAAACCCAAGTACATTGCAAGACTTCAAGATACTGTGAGTACATTCTGCGTAGATCAGCCCAAAAATTAATATTCAAAAACTGAAGATGACCGGGATAACTACGACATCGGTACGTTAAGCACCTCAGTCCCCCCTTGACCTTGGGTGCTGTAAAGCACCCGAAACTTCGGGAATTAAAAAGTTAAATGAAACGCGATAGAATCCGTAGAAAATAGTTTCATTTTAAACTGAGGTATACAAACTTCGACTTCGAACCCTAGAAGCTCTCTTTTTTCTTCATCTCTTCTTTTTTTACACTGGTATTCTATGAGAGTGTGGTCCCTTCCATATCGAGCTGACTCATTTGTGCTGCAACTATAATAAACCATAATGGCAGCGTGACTCTACCACGTAAAATTACAATTTGTACACGTATTCCACTTGAGTCCTCAGAGGTGGCGAGGTATCTGTAGTACTAACACCCGCTAAAATGAATTGTTTTAACGATCCTCATTTAATCTTTGTATAAGAATTTCCAATAAGAATGAATCAATTTAAAATTTGTCGGAATAGAATATAATGACTCTTATTTCGCAGAGATTATAAAATAATACATAACAAAAGTCGCATTTTAATTTTCCACTCGTACCGGAAACAACTCTGTCTCTGGAATAAGCAAAATACCCAATCTAACTATTTTTCTTTAATGTTTGGTGATAAAATAGGCATACAATAATTAATATACAATTTATTTTAGTAACAACTTGGAAACGATTGTCTCATTAAAAACGGTTACCGCGTATTCATTACTATAGTAACTCTTTATATATTTTAAATTTTAGAAGAAAGGCATATCTTGTATATTTTCTGAAAGTTGTTTTAAAATACAAAAAAAATATTAAAAAGTTTACGTTGTAGAAACATTTAGTAGAAATCCATCTAGGACGTAACAATTAAATACATTCGTTACCATTAAACGATATAGTAGACATTTGTCGACTTTCGTGTTTGCCGATAATTTTCAAAGTGCGTATTTAAAATTTTCTATAAATTAATTTAAATAAGTTTTTAAAAAAAACTTATATCTTCTTCTTCTGTAGCCTCGATTTTCTAGGCATCACATTCTCACATGTTGAACTAATCCTTTTACAAGATCACATTTACCTTATTTGATAATGTTATGTATACAATTAATTTAAATGGTATTCTATTGTCCTTCAAATATCTTTTGTGATGCATGGATAAGACATAAGTCTGAAAAAAATTTAAGCGATTGTAACTATTTTTCGTAGCCATCCAGTTAAACCTTCCCGTGGCTTCTGCTGCAAAAATAGTTTACATCAATAAAAATGTATGTTATCTGAATAAAAACTTATCAATAGTAGTAAATATATATTTCAATACTATTTATTGCTATCATATAGTATAGATAAACCAACACTAGACAAAAGCAATGTTTTGAGAAAAAGTATGAAATTACATTTAACGAAATATATATCTTTTACTTTTCACACAATGAAGTCGAATCAACACTTTTTGAGTGACTGTACGTGAAGTGAGCATATATTACGTAGCAATGATGAATACGTAACCAGAAGATTGAATCTAAAAACTTTATTGAAAATTTTCAACGATACCTATAGAGTGAACAAATTTATACATATAAAAAATGGTATAACAATTCATTCGTAAGAATAACTATTTTTCACCGTATTTGATCGCATATATTTAGTTTTTCATTATAACCGAATATATATATAAATATATATTCGGTTATATAAATTGAAATTTAATAAAAATTTAAATTTAATATAAATAAAATGAGAACATCATCAATGTAGTCGAAGTCAATTAAATACGCATTATTAAAGATAACTCAAAAAATATTGGTCTAACCTTGATCAAATTTATAAGGGACCACATAAAAAGTACCAGCTTTCAAATAAAAAAAAGAAAGAGAAATCGGTTTACCTAGAACAAAGTTGTGAGGTAACACACATAAAAAACATGCAGTCGAATTCAGTACCTCCTACTTTTTTAAATTGGTAGAATATTTGGCTGCGACTGTGACGTCAAAAGAGATGTGTTGACATTTAAAGGTGTAAATTGAAATGTTAGTGGCACCGCCCCACGTTCTTTTGTGTATATATTATAGTATTCTATGGGTATATTATTATTTATAAACTTAAACTTAAACATAAAATTCGGCTGCTTTTTGAAAATATGTATTTTTTTCCAGGAGACCCCTTTCACTGAAAACGAGGCATTCTATATTAGTCCTCAAGATTTTTTTTTTTTAATAGTAGAGGGGGCAAACGAGCATGCGGCTCACCTGATGGTAAGTGGACTACCGCCGCCCATGAACAACTGCAACACCAGGGAGGGAATTGCAGATGCGTTGCCGGCCTTTTAAAAAGGAGTACGCTCTTTTCTTGAAGGTCCCTAAGTCGTATCGGTCCGGAAAAATCGCTGATGGTAATCGATTCCACAAGGAAGTCGTGCGAGGAAGAAAACTTCTTCTAAATCGCACAGTGGTGGACCGCCAATCATCCAGATGGTGTGGATGGTATCGGGAGTTCTGCCGCGATGTGCGTTCGTGAAATTTGGCGGCTGGGATTAATCCGAACAATTCCTCAGAGCACTCCCCATGGTAGATGCGAAAGAAAATGCAAAGAGATGCAACATCTCTTCGCAGCGCCAATGAGTCGAGCCGATCGGAAAGAACTCGGTCGTCGACGATTCGAGCCGCTCTGCGCTGGATGCGGTCAAGTGGAAGGAGCTGGCACTGGGGAGCCCCTGCCCAGAGATGGGAACAGTATTCCATGTGAGGCCGAACCTGCGCCTTGTAAAGTTGCAGGCGGTGTGCCGGCATGAAATACTGTCCCGCTCTGCTGAGCACGCCAAGCTTTTTAGAGGCCAATTTGGCCTTCTCTTCCAAATGACCACGAAACTGCACGTCACTCGATATGTCGACGCCGAGGATTCCGATACTGGCTGAGGCAACCAGGGGAGTGCCTTGAAACTGAGGAGATACGACAAAGGGGTTCTTTTTAGCGGTAAACGCGCAAACTTGTGTCTTCTGAGGATTAAACTGGACTAGATTTAGTCGCCCCCAGTTCGAGACTTTGTCCAGCAAAGACTCGACTTCAAACACAAGTTTGTTCCGGTACTCGGAGACGTTTTCCCGAGAAATATTAGCACGGCCGGTGTATAGAGCATCACCAGTGCTGTCATCCGCATAGCAATGAATGTTACCAGTTAGCAACATATCATTGATATGCAGAAGAAACAGCGTTGGTGATAGCACACAGCCTTGTGGAACACCAGCGTTAATAGGCTTGTAGTCAGAACATGCACCGTCTACAACAACCTTGATGCTCCGATCTGCAAGGAAGCTGGTGATCCAATTGCACAATTTCTCGGGAAGCCCATAGGAAGGGAGCTTCGAGAGAAGCGCTTTGTGCCAAACCCGATCGAAGGCCTTCGCAATGTCCAGACTAACGGCCAACGCCTCCCCCTTGGACTCTACTGCCTCCGCCCATCTATGGGTCAGGTAGACCAGAAGATCACCAGCTGATCGACCCCCCACGAAAACCGTATTGGCGGTCACTAATCAGCTGGTGATCCTCAAGGTACCGGATGAGCTGGCAGTTGATAATGGATTCCATTATTTTGGAGAACAAGGAGGTGATCGCGATAGGCCTATAGTTGGACGGGTCTGAGCGGTCGCCTTTTTTAGGGATCGGGTGGACAAAAGCTGTCTTCCATGAATTCGGGACTACGCCTTGGGAGTAGGAGTACCGAAAAAAGACGCGTTTGGACCGGTGCCAACTCCGGAGCACACGTCCTCAGCACAATTGGGGGGATTCCGTCAGGCCCACTCGACTTCTGGATGTCCAGGGAGAGAAGTGCTTTGCGAACCGAGCGCTGTGAGAACAGCACATCCGGCATAGAGCACTCATACCGCGGGATGGTCGGCGGTGTTTTCCCCCCGTCATCAAGAGTCGAGTTGGACGCAAAAAGGGAGCCTAAAAGGTCGGCTTTGTCTTTTGCGTCATGGGCCAGTGAGTCGTCCTCCCTGTGCAGAGATGGTAGTGATGGCTTACAGAAATTCCCTTGGACAGCCTTGGCGAGAGACCAGAATGCACGGGGTTCCCGAAGGAAGGCGAACTAGTTTCTCGCCAATTCTGCCTATGTGCTCTGACTTTGCCTTGGCAATAACTCTTTTGAAGGACCTAGAGGCGAAGTTATACTTCTTTTTAAGTGTGCTGGTGTTTACATCCCGAGTCGCCGAAGCCGCAGCCCAGGCTTGATAACACTCCTGCTTACTGCGTAATGCAGTTTTACAGGAGCGACCAAACCAAGGCTGAGATCTGCCTCCGATGGGTACCACAGATGATGGAATAAATAGTTCCATTCCCTGTAGCACCACATCAGTGACAGAGTCAGCAACAGCGCTGGGATCATCCGGCGAGAAGCAAACCCGCCCCCATGGGTAGGATGCAAAGAAAGACCGCATTCCGTCCCAATCCGCCGACCTGTAATGCCAAACACGGCGGCAACCTGCAGAACGCAACCGCGAAGGTAGCGTGAGTGGCACCATACTCCGGATCAAACAGTAGTCCGAAGAGCCGAGAGGGGCATCGACGGAAACCTGATATCCGTCCGGATGAGAGGTCAGCAGAAGGTCCAACAGGGAAGGTGTATGATCCTCCACATCTGGAATCCGCGTAGGCGAAGTAACCAGTTGTGTCAGACCATATGCCAAGGCAAAGTCATAAACAGATCTCCCCGCATGATCGGTTAAACGTGAACCGAGCCATTCGGCATGGTGGGCGTTAAAATCGCCAAGGATCACGATCTCTGCGGATGGGACCTGCTGTAGCAAGGAATCTGTAGCCATTTGGACGTGGTCGATTATTTTGCATTGTAATTATTGAGGATACATGTAGATGTCTATGAGCCTCAGCATCCACTTACCTTCAGGCGAACTGTGTGTTAGTTTTTCACCCTTAAGTACGTGGTGTTTAACGCTACTCATTAACAGATTATGGATTTTTTATCGACGTGGAAATTATTATTAAATGTTGCTTTTCTCTCCTGTATTAAATGTTGAAAACCTTTTCAACTTTCACCACAGTGTGACAAATACTGCGCTACTTTTGCATATTAAGAATGTAATGCTTTTGCACTGTATTATTAAAACCACTAGTTTCAAAACTTTGGATTACAAAATAACATTTTGCACTCCCACGTTACGTATGTTTAGTATATCGCGAAGTGCACATAAATATACTTATATAATAGCGAAATAATGAAATGTACAAACTTCTAAGCCATTCTGAACTTTGTTACGTTCTGGAATTTCAGTCGAAATATTATAATGAAAGAAATTTTTAAATTTTATAAATATAAATGGAAATTTTATTTTTATTATATTTGTGTGTTTTTTGAGACCATAAGTTCAGTTTTAGTATGGATAATTTAACTTGAAAAACAAAGTCTTCTTTAAAATAAAGAAATAAATACAACATAATCATACATATTATACAGCGTGTTTATCGGAAAAGTGCAATCCTGAAAGAGGGTGAAACTAGACCATAAATTATCGACAAAAATAGACTAAACATATTTTACTTTTTTTTATTGACGAATTAAGATTTTTATATCTTATGTAGACTTTATGTACAAAAAATAATGATATCTTCCGAAGTAGTAGGTCGATTACGTTAAAATTTCGTTATTTTGATATTACAGACAAACACTTCAATTTTATTTGTAAAAGTAAAAGTAAAGTCCCGCATGGAACAAGTATTTGTATGGCCTACAAATAATTGTTCTGGGTCTGGATGTTTGTCCTTGTGCAATTTGTGTTTGTAAACTGCCGCCACGATACAGGAGAAAAATCTTAGTGTGGGGGTAACGTTTTTAAAAAAGAAGAAAAAAGTTGCAGCCTATTTACGTACCACTGCTGAGCACAGGCCTCTTCTCATTTCGAAGAGGGTTTTATGGCAATGAAATGTCCGCCGTGTTGGCGAACTTCACATGTCTTAGAAATATTTGTTTTTTATTTCTCAGACATGCAGGTTTTCTCACGATTCACCGCCGAGCACGTGGTAAATCAGCACTTAAAATTGCAATTAACAATTTCATCTGTACCGGCGGGGATCTTCTGGCAGCGACATGTGACGGTGAGGGCTATGATCGAAATTCCCCCGAGGTATAATGCCCTTTACAAGGTTATCCACAGAAGAAAAATTGGCATATTCCAGTGTATTAGTAAGCTGAAGTGGCAAATGGTCGGCCATATAGGTTGAAGAACTGACAAGCAATATAGACAACATGTTCTAGAGTGACAGCCTCGTACTGGCAAGCGTTGTATTAGCTACCCTCCAATAGATGGTGTGACGACCTGATGAAACACGAAGGTTATCGTTGGTCGATGGCTCCATGGTGCAGTGGCTCAGCTAGATCGAGTTGCGACGCATAGGGCTGCACGTTCGAATCCCGCACGGAATAAGTATTCGTATGGCCAACAATAATTATTCTGGATCTGATTGTGAAATTTATGTACGCGAACTGCCTTCAGAATACAGGAGAACATTTTAGTTTAGTTGTGACGCTTTTTTAATTAATAAAAAATGGATATTAGTGACTCATGACCACAGGTCACAATTACTCTCTACCGAGACAAGAACACTAACTTTATACTAAAAAAAGAAACACGTGCTTAAGAGTGTACACTAAAAGCGCCACGGTGGGTGCCCATTTACATTTTTTTAGCGGGAATTTCATACCATTGTATTCTGTAACTTAAAACTTTTTATTTAGGGCAAATTCGAGTAATTTTGGCGCAAGCTTCACAAACCTATTTTTTTATTCACTTAGTCTCAATTATAACCTCTTATTAAACAAAAAATAATCTAATCAATTCAAATAATCTAATTTAAACAGATAAAAATTTCTGTCAATGTAACATTATATATATATATATATATATATATATATATATATATATATATATATATATATATATATATATATAAAAATATATATATACACGGTCAGGTCATAAGTATTGGCACACAGTAAAAACTTTTCTTTTAGAATGCTGGCCACAAAAAAGTTTATTGAATTCGAATCTCGAATTGTTCATGAAAATAAATCTGTATACTTTTTAGATTTTTACTCATTTTTATATATGGAGTGGACGCTTGAAGAACACCGTGTTGCAGTTATTGCATTGCATCGTTGCGATTATGCACCAATTCAAATTTTTGACATACTGAAAAATTTTAATATAACCAAAAGATTCGTTTATCGTACCATCAAACGATACAATGAAGACTCTAGTGTAGATGACAGGTCAAGAAGTGGTATCCGTCGGTCTGTTAGGACTCCAGCAGTGATAAAAGCTGTTAAGGCGCGAATTCAAAGAAATCCCAAACGTAAGCAGAAACTGTTGGCCCTACAGATGGAGTTAAGCAGAACCACGGAGAAAAGGGTGTTAAATGAAAACTTAGGGCTTCGGGCATATTGAAGAAAAACAGGACATCGTTTGAATGCTCGTTTAATGGACCTGAGACTGAAGAGATGCCGCGCTTTGTTGAAGCGGTACGCGGGAAAAAAATATCGGGAAATTCTTTTTTCGGATGAAAAAATTTTTACCGTAGAAGAGAGCTACAACAAACAAAATGATAAGGTGTACGCACACAGTAGTGAAGAAGCGAGCAACCGTATTCCACGTGTCCAACGAGGTCATTTTCCATCCTCGCTCATGGTGTGGTTGGGAGTTTCTTTTTGGGGCTTAACAGAGGTACATTTTTGTGAGAAAGGTGTAAAAACGAATGCAGTTGCGTATCAAAATACAGTCCTGACGAACCTTGTGGAACCTGTTTCTCATACCATGTTCAATATAGTAGTTCATAACAGGCACTGGGTATTCCAACAAGATTCGGCGCCAGCTCATAGAGCGAAGAGAACACAAGACTGGCTGGCGGCGGATGAAATCGACTTCATCCGGCACGAAGACTGGCCCTCCTCCAGTCCAGATTTGAATCCGTTAGATTACAAGATATGGCAACACTTGGAGGAAAAGGCGTGCTCAAAGCCTCATCCCAATTTGGAGTCACTCAAGACATCGTTGATTAAGGCAGCCGCCGATATTGACATGGACCTCGTTCGTGCTGCGATAGACGACTGGCCGCGCAGATTAAAGGCCTGTATTCAAAATCACGGAGGTCATTTTGAATAAACTTTAGTGTCATAAGAATCTATGTTTTGTTAAGTTCATTTTTTGGTATATAAATGGTTACATAATGAATAAACTTGTTTCAATTATTTTATATTAAACATGTGACAGACTTTATGACCTGACTAGGTATATATATATGTATATATATATATATATATATATATATACACACATATATATACATACATATATATATATATATATATATATATATATATATATATATATATATATATATATATATATATATATATATATATATATATATATATATATACATATATATACATATATATATACATACATATATATATATATATATATATATATACATACCTTTCACGGTAAATGTTGCTCCAGTGAGAAGTTAGAACAAATATTGATCCACCTATTTTACGTATATACTCAGGTCTGCGTCGCGCAAAATAATATACTTTGATCAATCCTTGATGCGCGTGTGACGTCGGTGGATCTGTGGTTACTAATTTTCAACATACTCGTCAGCGATTTGACCAATATTTGTTGGTCCATCAACGGTCGAAAAACTCATACTGAATACGATTTCTTACATCCAGAATATATTTAACTTATATGCGACATTTACCTAGGCTAAGTGGATCCAGAGCCTAAACTGACAAATAGGTACGCAAACACAAAGCGGCAACGTCGCGTTCTGCGTGTGACAGAGAACTATTTCGTTAGAGTAAGAAGGTAAGAAATATGCGTTAGCTGCTACGTAAATTGCGTTTGAGGATCAAACTTTGGCAAATTTGATTGCGGCAAGACGTTTGCGCGGGTTTTTGTTATCGTGTGAGTGGAGTAAATTTTCCAATCAGAAGATGATGGAGAGTATTTTATTATCTATATTTGATTATCTATTTAGAAACTCGATATTATGTAGGTATTATATTAATGAGTTAATCCGGATGTGATCCCGGCTCAAATGAAGGGGGGCGGAGTAAAGACCGCCTCAGTGGAAACGCACCCCCTCATCCATGATCGACACGTATGATAATAAATAGGTATTCACATAATAATACCTAAGGACTTACCTAACTACCTAGTACCTACCTACCTACCTACCAGTTTTTTTACCACCAAGAGTTGTGATTGTGTTTAGGTAGGTTAAATAACTGTGCTGCCTGCCAGAAGCCGAATCAGAATAATAAAAGTAGATAACCAATAACTATTTAACTGACCTTTTCGCTCTGTGGTTAGTAGCTCTGGATGCGGATCCTGAGGTCGTGGGTTCGATGTCCAAACATGCCAAACATTTGTGTGATGTTTGCTCTGTGTTTAGGTGTTAAATAACTACCTACTTATCTATGTATTTCTCAGGCCTCCATACCTAGTACAGTAGGTTTCACAGAACACTAAGGGAGATCAGGGACTACTTATGTGTGAAATGTCCAGGATATTTATTTATTTTATTTAAGTACGTAAAAAGACTAAACATAGGTACCATATTTACAAAATTTCAGAAGTTTTGTTTAATGACGTCGCAGCATAAGATGGCGTCTTTGTCCGTCTTTCTGTCCGTCCGTCCGTCTGCCTGTCAAGACCCTTTATCTCGGGAAAGCGTGTAGGTATCGAATTAGAATTAAAATCATATACTCAGGTATACTTACGGCCGTGCATGTTGGTTTTATATGTAAAAAATAATTATAGGGTGGGTGCCCCTAATCCCAGCTATGCCCCTAATTCCAGCTTTTTCGCCTTTTTACTTCGTAAATAAGATTTCTAGTAGTCTTAACTATAAATATTGTCACCTAAAAAATTCTCCGTAATAACATAAAGACTTTTTTAAGTTGTAGCACGAATGGGTCGGCTCGACCGGGGAAGGACCACGCTCTCACAGAATACCAGCATAAAATAGCAGCTTAACGCTGCTTGCTGTGTTTCGTATGGTGAGTGTAGAGAACCGGATACCCTTTTTACTGGAAATGAGGCATTCCATCTTAGTCCTCACGGGTGACAACACATCTTTATTTTGTTTGATGTAGACGTCTATGGGCCGCAGCAACCACTTACCATGAGGTGCATTGTGTGCTCGTTTGTCACCCTTATCCTATAAAAAAATTGTTTGAACGTATAAAACTTAATTTCCATCTTATGAACATAAGCCCCTAGTATTTATGGTCGCATCAAATTTAGACAACAAAAGAACAAGTAATTATGCGCTTTTACATATTTCATTACACAAGGTTGTGTAATTTGTAAAATTATAATTTCGTTCGTCTTATGAATTTTAATTATCACTGATTAGGAAGGACTTCGGCGTGCCTTGCAATCAATGCGTTGCCGTAAGAACTATAATGTTTATATTACAATATCTCAAGAGTTACAACATGTTTCGAATTTCTTCTTGTCTCCGTTATTACCTGGTTTTTTCGAGTCATCCTTGCCACTCCAATCAATGCATTGTTCGGCGGCGACTTTGTAGGGCATAGATATATGCCCTACAAAGAAAACTATATGGTAACCCATCAGACAACATTTTGGACTGTTATAGACTATTTTTGTAAATTTATACGAAACTATGTCATAGGCTGATTATAGTATTTGTTAATAACTGAACTAATTTACTGTATTCCTCAATTTAAAAAAATAGATAAATAGTATAATGTGGAAGTATTTCGTCTTTTGGACGTTAACATTAAGAAAGAATTACTTAGAAATGGATTTCGAATAATTTGGCATCATAGATGTTTATATACGTGCTAAATTATGAGAAGTAAAATCAATTAAAGTAAGTTTTAAAAAAAATATTAATCAATCAACCTATGGGGAAGCCCGGAGTAAGTTGCAAGATTAAATTAATTGGCATCTTTCGTTTGCATTGTGCAAACGAAAGATGTCAATGCATGTCAATGCATGTCTTAGCACTGATTACAGAAGCTGTTCTGTGGAAGTTATTTTATTCGGTTTTTAATCTTTACTAAACGTTAATGTTTTGCTCTTTTAAATGTTTTAAGTAAAAGTTACAGCCTATATACGCATACGTCCCACTGCTGGGCACAGGCCTCCTCTTATTTCTGAGAGGATTTTAGGGCTAGGAAATGTCCGCCGCGCTGCCCCAATACGTGTTCGAAATATTTTTTCTTATTTCTCAGACATGCAGATTTCCTCAACATGTTTTCCTTCACCGCCGAGCACGTGGTAAATCAGCACTCACAATTGCAATTAAAATTTTAATTGGCGCCGGCGGAGAACGAACCCGGGTTGCTCGCGTACTGTGAAATTTACAGCGAGCGCTTAGCCCCTGAGCTACAACGGCTTTGTGGTTTAAATAATACCTTAAATCTTTAAATTTAGAAAAACCCTTGAAATATATTCCATTTAAAAATAAAAAGATCATTTTAATGGGTTCAGGAGTTTCCAAGAAATCAGTGGATATACATAAAAAAACAAGCGCGTCGATTGTCGTGTTTGAAACTCTGCTAAAAAAAATGAAATCAATTTTATTATATAAAATATGCGATATTAAACAATTTGTTGTAATCCTTGTAAAATTATGCTTTTTTTTAAGATAAGGGTGACAAAAATGCAGATGCGTTGTCACTCGCGAGGATAAAGATGGAATACCTCGTTTCCAGTAAAAGTTTCCAATAAAAACTCGAGAAGTGCCTTGCGCATTTATTTACTGAATCGTTGTTTTGATTAGACAAGAACGACCATCCTTACCTAGTTTAATTTTATGCATACGAAGTACGTAGTGTCAGTAGTGTAATGTGTTAATTGACGTGTGACAAGAACGTCAGATTGCCATACTCAATAGTTTTAATTATTAAACATCACAAATGGAAACGTATTGAAGATTTCGATGATTATAAATATTGATTTATAATCATGGAAATCTCATGGCAGTGTATATAGGTATTGACCTATATATACTGCCATGAAAGTCTCGAAATAAAAAAAAATAATTTCGCGGGCTAACAGAAAATCGATTCATGCCTAATGCCTACCACTAAATAACTAATGATAAAGTCACTGGGGCATTAAACCTTTCTCCTATCATTTCAGTATCTACTCATTAGTCATTACTCATAATTGAAGTGCCGTGATCTTATACTCAAATAAAAATCATTGATGATTTTGTCATTGTTCCCTTATCGATATTTTTTGTCATTGTCATGCAGTCATTGATACAGAAAAATTATCACTCAGCCCATCTCCAGCCTCTGTCACTCTTGCTACTTGCGTGAAATAATTACCAGCAATCGCGAGGCGCCCCCGGGATAGAACGCAGTCGGGGGTCGGGGCTAGCGGGTTCTAGGCGATTGAATGTTAAAGTTTTATAACGCTGTTTACGTAAATAGTTTTATGTACTACCTACTATAATTGTTGCGGGGATGGATGCTTAATGAGCAAACAAAAGGATTCAGATAATACCTACCTATATCATTTTTTAAGTTACGGAAGGATAATGAAAGGTGAATTTATTTAATTTTTTATTAGATAAGTACTTATAGCGAAAAAAAAATGAACTACAGAAGTGATACCTAAGTACTTTATAACAAAATTGAATTGAAATTTACTTCACTACCCAAGTACCTACTTACATACTATACTTGTCTTTTGTAATTAAAATATTTTAAGTTATAATAACACAAAATACTGAAATTAAAACTGTTTAGAAGATTTTTAACTAAGTAGAATACGATTACATTTCTTTAAGGAATCATAATTCGTGTTTTTTTTATTGTTTACTCTATCTACTTATTTCTTACGAGACAAGCATCGCGTTTCCCGACGAATGGCCTTGCAAATTGCATGTGTTGGGCATCACAGAACTCACATAATAGCGGAAATATGGTCGATCATAGTCAGAATAGGTAACTTTACCTAAGTAACTTACCATTTCACAATGTATTGTTTACTCTTTATTAACAGCCCATAGTAACTACGGAAAGTAATATGGTAATGTACATCATATATTTTTTATTCTGGACCGCATTTTTGACAAGCGTTTGTATGAAAATGCTGTGTTCCGCGCCTGCTCAGCGGTGAGCTCCGCCTGTACATAAATGAGCCCTAAGGTATGATCTAGACCGGGCGCGCCGCATGGAATCGCACAGAACAATTACAAAAGGAGATTCAAACATGTCGATACGAATTAACCCTACCCGGTTACCATAATATTTTATAGTTCATAAATCAAATGCTGAAATTACTTATTAAGTAGTGAGTTGTGACATAAAAGTACCTAAAAGTCAAGTTGCAACAAGGTTGCAATGTTATTATGTTTTTATAATTAATATTTTTTTAATTTTATTTGTGGTTATTGTTTTGATTATTTAATTGTGAGGACTGAGTAAGTCAGGTTGAAATGTTATTGATTATGTTTCTTTAAAGTATATTTTTGAATCTTGTTTGAGATTATTGTTTTTTTTTATAAGATAAGGGTGACAAACGAGCACACAGTCCACCTGATGGTAAACGGTTGCTGTAGCCCATAAACATCTACATCTAAATCAAAATGCAGATGCGTTGTCACCCGTGAGGACTAAGATGGAATGCCTCGTTTACAGCGTTAAGGTGCTATTTTAAGCTGGTATTTTGTGAGTGTGTGGTCCTTCCCCGGTCGAGCTGACCCATTCGTGCTACAACTATACCAGTAATACAGCTGCAGCATGGCTCTACAATGTAAAAATTTGGTTTATTCTGTTTTTAAATGTGTGTTTTGTTTTTGTATTTAATTGTTTAATTCTAGTGACTAGCGACTTAATAAGTAGTTCAGGTTGCAATGTTATCAATTATTATGTTTTTTTTATATACATTTTTAGTTTTGTTTGTGCCGTGTAGTGGCGGTTAAGAATATCCACTACCCCATATCTTCCCGTGGGTGTCGTAAAAGGCGACAAAGGGACACAGGCAGGAGATGGGCAGCAGCATCTTCCTGGTAACGCCAACATATAATATAAAAAACTGCGGTTGCCAACCCGCTCGCCAAGCGTGGCAACTATGGCAATATACCCCCCATAATGAAAGTTACGAAGACACGGCCCCCAGTCCCCGGCGGCCCCGCTATTCCTGGCTACGGTGGCGACCATGGTAACGGCGGGGCAGGGGGTGCTAAGAATCTCCGGTGGAGGTTCGGTTGCCACCTACAACGACTTGACCTGGCAACATACAACGCACGGACCCTGAGGACTGACGAGAAGATTGTGGAGCTGGAAGAAGAGATAGACAAGTTACGCTGGCATATTATAGGATAATCCGAAGTCCGAAGAGAGGGGGAGGACACGGTAATCCTCGAATCCGGCAACTTGTTCTATCACCGGGAGGGCGACCATCTGTCCCAAGGAGGTGTCGGATTTATCGTCCACAAGTCTCTCGTTAACAACGTTGTAAAGATTGAGAGTGTGTCGAGGAGGGTTGCGTACCTTATACTCAGAATCACCAAACGGTATTCGCTGAAGGTCATACAGGTTTACGCACCAACCTCGGCACACCCCGATGAGGAGGTGGAGGAAATGTATGAGGATATCTCTAGAGCCATGCATTCCTCCAAAACCCAATATACGGTGTTAATGGGAGACTTCAATGCAAAACTAGGCACAAGAGAGAACGGTGAGCTGAAAGTGGGGAAATTTGGAATAGGGCAACGGAACCCAAGGGGCCAGCAGCTGGCCGACTTCATGGAGAAAGAGGGACTCTTTATGATGAACTCTTTCTTCCAGAAGCGGCCCCACAGGAAGTGGACCTGGTCGAGCCCCGACGGTTCGACAAAAAATGAGATTGACTTCATTATGACGACCAAACGACAACTGTTCAGTGATGTCTCAGTGATCGCGAGGGTGAAAACCGGCAGCGATCACCGAATGGTTAGAGGCACACTGAACCTAAACGTTAAGTTGGAGAGGTCTCGTCTAATGAAGTCAACGCTCCGTCCCCCTCGTGCTCTAATCCAAAGTCCCGAAACCTTTCAGCTCGAGTTACAAAACCGTTTTCAGTGCCTAGAAGACTGCAATGAAGTGGACGATTTGAATGACAAGCTCGTGGAAACTGTCCATGCGGTCGGAGCTAAGTTCTGCAAGACCCGCCGCAGAAGAACACAAAAACTCTCCGATCACACTCTTAATCTCATGGCTGTTAGACGGGAGATGAAGCTACATTCTTCAACAGATTTGACAGCATACAGGCAACTGAACAGACAGATCTCCAAATGCATGCGGCGGGACTTACGCAACTTCAATACAGCTCGTATTGAAGAAGCAATCGAGCGGAACCAAGGCTCCAAAGTCTTTGCCAGAGATCTGTCTGCCAGAAAGAGCCAACTGTCAAAGCTGAAGACCGAATGTGGCAGCATCGTTTCCGGGGCACCTGAGATTTTTAGTGAGATTGAGAGGTTCTATGGGCAGCTGTACACGTCATCGTTGGAGCCACACGCAAGTGTGAGTAACGATCCAAGAGCGAGTCTTATCCGACATTATTCCGATGATATCCCGGACGCCAGTCTGAGCGAGATTAGAATGGCTCTCCAGCACCTTAAAAACGGCAAGGCCCCAGGCGAGGATGGAATCACAGCGGAGCTTCTGAAAGCGGGTGGAAAACCGGTACTTGAAGTCCTTCAGAAGCTCTTTAATTCCGTCCTCCATGGTGGCATTACACCGGAGGCGTGGAGCAGAAGTGCGGTGGTCTTGTTCTTCAAGAAAGGCGACAACGCTCTCTTGAAGAACTACAGACCGATTTCCCTTCTGAGC
This sequence comes from Parnassius glacialis, assembly GCA_033319125.1. Classification (NCBI taxonomy): domain Eukaryota; kingdom Metazoa; phylum Arthropoda; class Insecta; order Lepidoptera; family Papilionidae; genus Parnassius; species Parnassius glacialis. The sequence continues at coordinate 35,250,011 of JAVANC010000012.1, read as the reverse complement.
CGCGTCTACGTGCTGTTTTCGAGAGTCATTACGAATCGTCTTGCGCGCAGACTTGACGACTTCCAGCCTCCCGAACAAGCCGGTTTCCGAAAGGGCTTTAGCACCATAGACCACATACATACCCTACGGCAAATTGTACAGAAGTCTGAGGAGTACAATTTGCCACTATGTCTGGCGTATGTGGACTATGAGAAAGCCTTTGATTCCGTCGAAATTTGGGCGGTGCTGCAGTCCCTTCAGCGGTGCCAAGTTGACTGTCGGTATATCGAAGTGTTGAAGTGCTTGTACAGTAGGGCTACGATGGCTATCCGAGTACAGAACCAGAGTACGAAACCTATCCAATTGCAGAGAGGTGTAAGACAGGGTGACGTCATATCCCCGAAACTCTTCACCGCTGCATTGGAAGACGTTTTCAAGCTTCTGGACTGGAAAGGATACGGTATCAACATCAATGGCGAGTACATCACTCACCTTCGATTTGCCGACGATATAGTCCTTATGGCAAAATCGCTGGAGGACCTAAGCACTATGCTCAATGACCTCAATAGTGTTTCCCAACGGATAGGTCTTAAGATGAACATGGACAAAACAAAGATCATGTTTAATGTCCATGTCACACCTATGCCGGTAGTTGTTGGGAACACTAAGCTCGAAGTTGTTGACGAGTATGTTTACCTGGGACAAATAGTCCGACTAGGTAAGTCCAACTTCGACCGAGAGGTCAATCGACGGATTCAACTCGGCTGGGCAGCGTTCGGGAAGCTACGACACATCTTCTCGTCAGACATACCTCAAAACCTTAAACGAAATTGTACAACCAGTGCGTGTTGCCAGTGATGACTTACGGAACTGAGACGTGGTCCTTCACTGCTGGCCGTATGAGGAAGCTCAAGGTCGCTCAGCGAGCTATGGAGAGGGCTATGCTCGGAGTTTCTCTGCGTGATAAACTCAGAAATGAGGATATCCGCAGTAGAACCAGAGTGACCGACATAGCCCAACGGATTAGTAAGCTGAAGTGGCAGTGGGCCGGCCATATAGCTCGAAGAACCGACAACCGATGGGGAAGAAAGGTTCTCGAGTGGCAGCCTCGTACCGGCAAGCGAAGTGTAGGGCGTCCCCCCACTAGATGGAGTGACGACCTGGTAAGATATGCAGGAAGTCGATGGATGCAGGTGGCTCAGGACCGTGCTTTGTGGCATTCTTTGGGGGAGGCCTATGTTCAGCAGTGGACTTGTGAAGGGCTGTAATGGTGATGATGATGAAACAGTGTTTTTGTTTTTAAAGTGCTCTAAAATTAAAAAAAATTAAAACACTTCGAATTAATTTACACAGATTTTTATTATTTAAAGTTAATAATCTAAATGCCGATTTTCATATGTCTAACTTCAAAAATATAGGACTCATATAACCTTTCAAACCGCATTTCACCCCCTTATATTTATATACACAACATCTAACGTAAATAACGCACATCCTCAGACACCCCAATAGTATATTATGTTATAATCATTATACATACACTGAATTCTTAGTTAAACATGTTTATGCATTGATTATTTATTATTATTAACAATTTCATTGGTGCCGGCGGGGATATAACCCGGATCTGCATGTCTGAGAAATTAAAAAAAAAATATATTTAGTAATGCCGGGTTTCCATGCTTGCCAAGCCTCGGCAAACGTCTTCAAGCCCCAAGCGTCCACAAATCTCGTTTGGCGTTTAGAAGTCGTTTCCATGCTTGTGAATGCGTCAGTGTGCTACGCAAACCCAAGCATGGTGGAAACCGAACTTGTGTCGGCTATTGCCTTTAGTTTAACATACTTTTATTTGAAATAAAAGCAAAGTAATACAAAAACAAGGAATTTTTGGCTTTTAATTCTTTTACCGGCTTTCCCGTTAACTCGGCAAGACGACTCCAAGCATTTGCAACTTTCTTTTTATTTTTATGATTAACGTCTTTGGGGTTCCAGATAGACGATTCGGTCTGGTAATATTCCAGAAGCGATAAACTCTCTTCGTTTGACCAGTCACTCATTTTAAACAAAGAACTAAACATGCGCTTGTCGCGAAATCACAATTTCTACTAAACGCGCACCAACGTGTGAATGCGTTGCAAGCGCTTGCCGCAAGCGCCCTTTGATCTGTGTCCAAAAACCGACACTAGCCCGGATCGGTGACAAGCGTCCACAAGCTCACTCAAGCCAAGCCAAACGCCCTTTTTACACACTTGTGCTTGTGGATGCTTGCCGAGACTTGGCAAGCGTGGAAACCCGGCATAAAGTTCACCAACACGCATTGGGGCAGCACGGCGGACATTTCCTTGCCTTAAAACCCTCTCAGAAATTAGAGGAGGCCTGTGCCCAGCAGTGGGACGTATATAGACTTTACTTTCTTTTACTTTTATAATTATATTATATTACAGACGAAATTTTAAATAAAAATAAAAAATAAGCAACCGACAACCTCCTAGGTTGACCTGCGAGATGTCAGTCTAACAAAACAAAACAGCCCAGAAAAACAGACTTTCCAACTGATATCTAAGAACAAAAAGTTTGTTCCGTTACCTATAGTAGGTACTGTTTTCTCGCAAATGTGTTGAAAAACGTTGTATGACACACATGCGTAAATTGGGATTAGATTCGTCTACGAGTTTGTAAAAACCAACTTTCGACATAGTATCATAAGTACCTAACTATTTTTCTGTGTATTAGGAATAATTTATTTTGAGCTATAGAGGCGGTAATTACAAACCGCAGACGTAAAAGGAAACAATGTCAGTAATTGTGTCATTAATTCAGTAATAATAATTTAATTACAAAACTTATATTTTCATTTTAAACGTATTTATAAAAATAATTAAAATGTGATAAATAAATTGCACCAATTTCATTGGCGCCAGCGGGGATCGAACCCGGGTTCATCGCGTACTGTGATACTTACAGCGAGCGCTAAACATCTGAACTACCACGGCTCTCAATGAACATCTTATAAATAAATAAATAATCAATAAAGATTTACAAAACAGTTTAATTATTTATTCGACGACTTTTGCGGCGGACAAACTAGGTATATTATGTAGGATTATCATAGATACCTACTGTTACTTTACCTACAACCTACAATACAACAAACTGTCACAAATCATTGCTGCGTCGTGGACACTAAAATGTAAACTTTAGGTAGGTACGTCGGTACTCAGAAAACTATCTTGATGGGTCACTTGTCTTGATAAAAACCTGTGTTTACGTTTAGTGATATTGAGTATACAACACAAACACACACAAACACTCACGCCTGTCACCCAGAGGGGTAGGCAGAGACTACGGACTTCCATTTGGCGCGATCCTGTCACACCTCTCTCGCCTCCTTTACATTCATATATCTACGCATACACGCTCGTCGGTTAAGGGTACTCCTAATCTGGCCCATTTTCAATGTATCGCCGATTTGGTCGATAAATCTTCGTCTAGGGCGTCCCTTCCTGACTCTGCCGTTCACTTCTGAAACATAAATTTACTTTGTCACTCTTTCCTCGTTCATTCTTTCTACACGACCAAACCACCGAAGCATTCCTTCTTTAATCTTGGTCACAACGTCATCTTGCAAACCACACTTTTCTCTTATCATACTATTTCTCACCCTGTCATTCAGATTCAGCCCTAGCATACTCCTTAATGACCGCATTTCTACAGCATTTATTCTATTCTCATGCTTCTTCTGCCAGACCCAACTTTCACTACCATAAATTAAAGTAGGGACTAACACAGCACTATGAATTGCCATACGTACCTTCTTTGACACATTCTGACAACACGTAACATAATTAACGCACTTTGTGAAAGTAGTTTGTTCAGAATCGTTTACTGAATCGGTTTCTATCATTTTTAATATAGGTAATTTTTTATCCCAAAAATAATTGAAACTACGTAATTTACAGTCACGCCTAAACCTGTACAGTCAAAACAAACTGAAATGGACCGTAACTCAAGGCAATAAGACTTTTAAAAGTGAGTTTTACTTGTATTAATACAAATTCCGTCATTCAATACAAAATAAAGAAAATTGAACCTTATTTCAAGTATGTTAAAGTCTTTACAAATACAGAGTTTGGAGTGCCTTATAAAGGTCGCGGCGGCCAGGCCACTGACCTCCCAGATCAGCTGATTTGACGCCTCTTGACTTTTTTAATGGGGATGTATTAAATCATTAGTTTACTTTAGTGAGCCAACAAGTGCCGAGGACCTAAAAATAGTAATTCTATCAGTGAACGATTTTAGAATAGTGAAAAATGACACTGAATTGCTTTCTAAATTATTTTCTTTCTTTTTGAAAACGTAACCTCCACACTAGGATTTTCTCTTGTATTGTGGGGGCAGTGTACAAACATAAATTGCACAAGGTCAAACATCCAGACCCGGAACAATTATTTGTAGGCCATACAAATATTGTTCCGTGCGGGATTCGAGCCCGCGGTCCTTAGCGCTGCAACTCAATTGCTAAGCCACTGCGCCACGGAGCCGTTGTGGTTTCAATACAACGTTGAATGAGAGTTTAGGCTATCAGTAAGTTAAATATTTGATTCTTAAAATTATTGTAATCTTGATTCACATCTTTTAAACACGCCGTCTTTGAATTATGTTAGTTTTAGCAGTTCATTATTATTTACAAATACAATTAAAATGTTATGCAAATTCAAAAAAAACTAGCAAGTAAACCTAGCGTTCGTGGTTTTGTACGGTGACCACAACATTCTTCCGGAATTAGTATAACTAATTTAATAAATAATCAATGCATAAACATGTTTTACTAAGAATATAATAATAATTAAAAATAATGTATTATGATTATAACATAATATACTAATTGGGGTGTCTGAGGATGTGCGTTAATTACGTTAGATTTTGTACATAAAAAAGTAAGAACACAGGTTAGTAAGTATTTTAGAAAACAATTTATAGATAGGCTGAATTAATTATAATTATTATCTAAACATTATAAATGCGAAAGTTTGGATGTTTGGATGGATGGATGAATGGATGTACGTTACTCAATCACGCCAGAACGGTTGAAGGGATCTGGATGATATTTTGCTCAGAGATAGGTTTATATAACACATATGATACCTTTTATTCAGGTATTTCATTTCTGTTGCATAATTTTGGAGTTACATGCGTTCGAAGTCACTGGCAACAGCTAGTACGGACATAAACTGCGATGACTGTTCAAGTTCATGTGTCGGCGTCGTGAACTCTTGAGTAATCGCTGCATGAACACCCGGGGAACACTCAACTTCCCTCTCCAATGAGTCATATATGACTCACAGGAACGTATTAGAATAAGTTCATGAGTCACAGGTGACTCATTTCTCAATACAACTTAAGGCGCATTTGTTGGTATGAACGTGACGTGATATTGTTTTAAATCATACGTGGACGTATAGTAAAAAACCTATTGTTTATAATAATAAAAGAAAACTTCGCAATTATTTTTAAAGTTGTCATTTAATAACTACAATAAACTTGCTATAAATAAAACTCAAATACTGAAGGTGAGGATTTTATTCAAAGAAAATATTATAAAATCAAGCATGTTTCTCATTATAACATTCTAAACTGAATGGCTTTTCACACCTTTTGCACTCAGTGTGTACTTGCTTAGCGTTTCTAGCCAATAATCCTTCATTTTTCAATTTGACATAGCAGTGCATCTATTTCGTACGAGTTTATTGCTTGCTTGAAGAAGCAATTCAAGATCTTGGAAAGCTACAGTAGATTGAAGATCTTTGAGGAAGATTACTTTCTGTGGTTGATGCTGCAGGTCCAAGGAAATGTCGAACTAGATGTTCTTGGACTTGTAAAATTATTATATAAAATTATTATTTTTTTTTATATAGAATAGGGGGCAAACGAGCATGCGGCTCACCTGATGGAAAGTGACTACCGCCGCCCATGAACAACCGCAACACCAGGGGAATTGCAGATGTGCCGACCTTTTAGAAAGGTGTAAGCTCTTTTCTTGAAGGTTCCTAAGTCGTATCGGTCCGGAAAATTCGCTGGTGGTAATTGATTCCACAAGGAAGTCGTGCGAGGGAGAAAACTTCTTCTAAATCGGACAGTCGTGGACCGCCAATCATCCAGATGGTATGGATGGTAACGCGAGTTTTGTCGCGATGTGCGATGGTGAAATTGAGCGGCTGGAATTAGTCCAAACAATTCCTCAGAGCACTCCACGTGATAAATGCGATAAAATACGCAAAGAGATGCAACATCTCTACGCAGTGCCAGTGTATCGAGCCAATCAGAAATAACTCGGTCGCCGACGATTCGAACCGCTCTGCGCTGGATGCGGTCAAGTGGAAGGAGCTGGCACTGGGGTGCCCCGGCCCAGAGATGAGAACAGTATTCAATGTGGGGCCGAACTTGCGCTTTGTAAAGTTGCAAGCGATGTGCCGGCATGAAATATGGTCTCGCTCTGCTGAGCACGCCAAGCTTTTTAGAGGCCAATTTGGCCTTCCATTCCAAGTGACCACGAAACTGCACACTATTCGATATGTCGACGCCAAGGATTCCGATACTGGCTGAGGCAGTAAGGGGAGTGCCTTGAAACTGAGGAGATACGACAAAGGGGTTCTTTTTTGCGGTAAACGCGCAAACTTGTGTCTTCTGGGGATTGAACTGAACTAGATTTAGTCGCCCCCAATCCGAGACTTTGTTAAGCAAAGACTCGACTTCAGACACAAGTTTGTCCCGGTACTCGGCGACGTTTTCCCGAGAAATATTGGCACGGCCGGTATATAAGGCATCACCAGTGCTGTCGTCCGCATAGCAATGAATGCTGCCAGTTAGCAACATATCATTGATATGCAGGAGAAACAGCGTTGGTGATAGCACGCAGCCTTGTGGAACACCAGCGTTGATAGGCTTGAAATCAGAGCATTCACCGTCTACTACGACCTTGATGCTCCGATCAGCAAGGAAACTGGTGATCCATTTGCACAATTTCTCGGGAAGCCCATAGAAAGGAAGCTTCGAAAGAAGCGCTTTGTGCCAGACCCGATCAAAGGCCTTCGCTACGTCCAAACTAACGGCTAATGCCTCCCCCTTGGACTCTACTGCCTCCGCCCATCTATGAGTTAAGTAGACTAGAAGATCACCAGCTGATCGACCCCGATGAAAACCGTACTGGCGGTCACTAATCAGCTGGTGATCCTCAAGGTACCTCATGAGCTGGCAGTTTATAATGGCTTCCATTATTTTGGAGAACAAGGAGGTGATGGCGATAGGCCTGTAGTTGGACGGGTCTGAGCGGTCGCCTTTTTTAGGGATCGGGAGGACCAAAGCTGTCTTCCATGAGTTCGGGACTTCGCCTTGGGAGTAGGAGTACCGGAAAAGACGCGTTAGAACCGGTGCCAACTCCGGAGCACACGTCTTCAGCACAATGGGAGGGACTCCATCGGGCCCACTCGACTTGTTGACGTCCAGGGAGAAGAGTGCTTTGCGGACCGAGCGCTGAGTAAATCGCACATCCGGCATGGAGCACTAACATCGCGGGATGGTCGGCGGTGTGTTCCCCCCGTCATCTAGAGTCGAGTTGGACGCAAAAAGAGAGCTCAACAGATCGGCTTTTTCCTATAGTATGTGCCAAATCGATTGAGAAAAACGGACAATGACCTTTCGGTCGTTTAACCAGGGGTTACAAACCTTCAATATATAGGCACATTTTATATGTAGTACTTTCTTTATTTATAATGATTTTTTTATAATGATTGATATAATATATATTTATTAACTATTATTAAAAAGTTATGTGAAAGATCGCTGTAGAAGAAAAATCATCTATTGTTATAAAGTACTTTATTCATTTAACAACAAAAAACATTAATTTATAACACATATAAAGATTCGAGTGATAACGACACCGAATAAGTACGTACTTGTGCAAAAGATAAAACTTTATTTTTAATATTATATAAGAACTTTATTTTTATTCGGTGCAATCATCACTCGTATCTTCACTTGATGAACTATCTGTAACATTAATTATAAAGCGATCTGCAGTTTGGTCAATTCTATCATCCATGCCACGCATTTTTTGTTCAACCTTAAGGACATGCTGAACACAGTTTTTCCATTTATCTGGCGTGATTTGAGTTAAACCATCTTTAAGTAAATTTTTAACATCTTTTAACTTGAAAGTTGTATTTTTTCGTGCAACGTACCCTTTCACATCTGCCCACACAAGTTCAATGGGGTTAAGCTCACAGTGATAAGGAGGTAACCTTACCACTGTGATGCTTTTTTCTTTTGCCATCTCGTCGGTGACGTAACTTCGATAGTTATCTTTAACTGCCTTTATTTTTTCCATTAAGTGGGTCTTTGTGTCCGAGGGCACGTATGCGATCTGTTTAGATTCTAGCCATTCCTGCATATTTTGTTTCCGCCAAGACATTGTTGGGGTTTTTTCTAAACGTCTGGAGTGGTAACTAGCGTTATCCATAACTATGACATCGCCGCTTTGCAGTTTTTCTATTACTTTTCTAAACCAGTCCTCGAAATGGAGAGCGTCCATACTCTCATGGTAGTCACCAGTAGATGATGATTCAAATACCCAATCACATCCCTCCAAAAAGCCATTTTCATTGCCAACGTGTACAACTATTAATCGCTTTCCTTTACCCGAAGGGGCTTTCGCGCCAGTAGAGTAGCCTTCTAACCGTGATTGACGAGAAGATTCAATTGTGGTGTCTTCCCATACCTTTCCCATAGTATGACCTGCGTTAATCCATGTTTCGTCAAGGTAAAAAATGTTACGTCCCTCGTTTCTTAATATTTGTATTTCTCTCAAATATCTGGTACGCCACAGAACTATCTCTGGGCGATCTATTAGACCACTTTTTCTGTTTCTCTTTATATATTTGAATTTTAAATGGCGCAACACACGTCGCAGGGAAGTTTTGCTCAAGTTTGGCAACTGGTCATCTTGATTTATACTGAGCAAAATTTTGTCTAAAGTCGGTAATTCTCCTGCAAGAAAGAACTGATGCACTTTCGCTCTTATAGCCGATTTATCAAAATCGTCCAACTTGTCAATTACAGACTTTTTTCTTTTATTAATTATTCCCTTTTCTGGTATTTTATGGGAATCTCTATACACGCTTAATACGCGATATATAGTGCTCTTGCTGACTCCTGAGATCTCCGAAACCTTTTCTACCATATTAACGTTTGAAGGATACACGTCTTCGGGCCAGGTGTTTTTGACATATTTGTATACATTAATGATAATCTCTTGTTCCCCGACCGACAAAGTGGTAGGTTTTCTCTTTTTTACTGGTGACGTTAAAGGTGCTCCAGAAGATGGGCCTGTAAATAAATGACAAAAATATACTACCATAGTACTACATCACATAAATACATATTGTTTTAGAAAATAAATACCACATGGTCACATAAAAAGAGCGCTTTAAGAAATAGAAAGGCTACGTCGTCGCATTTGTACCTATTTGTACGTACCTGCTACGTTTATTATGGGTCGGCGACGTCTCTTTCCACTTGATGTTGAAGGACCGGGTCCTTCACCAAATTCTCCTGAACTCATGTCGATTTAGTAACGACCGTCACAGTAAAACTAATATAACAGATTCAAAAAACAAAAACTTAACGATATAACAAATTTAACAGTAAAAACTCAACTAAAACAATGCAATGAATGCTATGAATTACCCGAGACGTACACACGCAAGCGCTATCCGAACACGAATGAAAACAAAATGGCGGACCGGCCCAAAAAAGGTGACGCATCTCTGGCTGCCATTGTCACGTTTCTTTTAGAACGAACTGACGTAACGCGCGTTTTGTTTATTTTAAAGGGATGAATTTGCAAAAGCTCAATATGGTGATTATATTGCTTCAAATATTTTTTTAATATGAAACTGTTATTAAATGAATTGCTGCGTTACTTACCATAAATTGAAATATAAAATATAACACATTTTTCGCGATGTACCGTAAGATTTTACTATGTTTATAGGAACCACAGACAATATTATTTAAGAAACAAAAAAACAAAACATATGTGCTGACCTAGAAGTGGGAATAATATCAATATTTAAATATTGTTATCACATCTAAATTGAGATTTTGTAAGTTACGCCTTTTGACACTCGGCTCATATCTGAGGTCATTGTCCGTTTTTCTCAATCGATATGGCACATACTATAGATATAGATATTTTAGTTTTGTTTGTGATTATTATTTTGATATAGTGAAGCAGTGTTTTTGTTTTTCAAGTCCACCTTAGACAATATCGTCGCTGCCACCGCCAAAGAAACGAAACGGCAACGTCGCGGATTTTTTCAGCCAATCCGATCGTTTGATGTGCTCTGATTGGCTCATTTAAATCGGATCAACATTTTGCGTAACTATCGCAAGGTGGATTTGTATATCAGATCAACTTCGGGGAACGCTAGTAAGTAGTCCCGTGAGTGTAGATGTTGATCCTGTCGGAGCAACATTAGTTACCAGAGATGCAAATTGGATCAAGAAAAGGCGTCGGATCAAAATACATTTTCGGATCAACAAAGAACTCGCGTGAAGTCGCGTCTGATCAACATTTACCGTGAAGAGATCTCTATATATATATATAATATATATATATATATATATATATATATATATATATATATATATATATGTATATATATATATGTGTGCAATTAGTCATTAATTATTAGTTATATTATTATTAGGTTTATTATTATTAATTATAAGTATATATATGTTTAAATTAGATGATTTGATTATATATAATTTATAGTCATAAATAACAATAATAATGGAATATAACACTAATTTGTTTAAATTATTCTGTTGAGATTATTCTGTGTAGAACTTGATTGACTTTCCTTTTACCGTGGGTTAATGTCATTAATGTAATTATCAATTGTATAATATGCTTTTTTAATCAAAGTGTTTTACATACTATTTAAATTTATGTAAATACCAGTCAAGCATTGAATCAGATATTTTGTTCAAAATCGAATCACTACGAGTCAATATTAATGAACCACTATATATGGCTGACTTTTGAATAAATACACTTATCATATTATAATTCAAAACTTTAATAAATAATTCACAATTCTTCAGCCAATGTTTCTTTATGCATAATAAATGAATACTGTAATGACCGGCCATATAGCTCGAAGAACCGACAACCGATGGGGAAAAAAGGTTCTTGAGTGGCAGCATCGTACCGGTAGGCGAAGTGTAGGGCGACCCCCCACTAGATAGAGTGACGACCTGGTAAAACATGCAGGAAGTCGATGGATGCAGGTGGCTCAGGAGCGTGCTTTGTGGCATTCCTTGGGGGAGGCCTATGTTCAGTAGTGGACTTGTGAAGGGATGTAATGATGATGATGGTAATGAATAGGTGAATTAATTGTGTAAATCTCCGAGTAATATATATGTCATTATACTCTAATGAGCAACCAAGAAAAAGTTTAACACACAGTTAACATTTTGTATCTAATTTTTAAAATGGTAATTTGAAACGACGCGAAAGAAAGAAACAGCGATATCTTTTTCTCGCTTTATTTTTACGCCCGATCCTCACATATACGAAATTATGATTGTGTGCAAGTTTCCGTACTTTATGGCAACCTATGTGGGAGTTCCATTATCAATGGACTAGTGATAGTCTGTAATGATAGTGAGATATTGAACACTCGTTGGTAGTATAATAAAATAAATCTCTACGAAGCCGTTGCGAATTACTACAATTCATTTAACATTTCTTAATACCTAAACACTAAATTGCATTCTGTTGATATTTATGGAGTAGCAAATTCAATAGATTGAGATCGTTAACCAGAACTTGTAGTTGTTGAATTGTCACAACACGGCTATAAATTGCTTGTGTTCGGTGATTTCGAGGGACTTCGAGATGTCGTCGAGTTAACATTGCGTAACCATTCAATTGCTTTCTACCGATTTTGAATTTAGTCCTAGTTAAGAGATAAATTGATACTTTAGAATTAGAGTTAAACGTAAGGTCTAATTTAATGAAGAGTAAAATATTTTCACTCTTTATTTATTTAGGGTCTTTATCAAAAACGAATATGTCAGCCACATCATACCTTATTTTAATGACACAATTGAAAAAAAAAATCTTATGGAGATCAAAAATAAGTTGCCAGAATTTTATCATCATCATTCATTAAGTTGACAGTTGAATATAGGCCTTCTGCGACGCATTACGATGCGAAAATGATACTGAGTCAGAAATGGGATAAAAAATTGCAATAATAAAAATCCAGTATCCCAGTTTTTAAATGGCTGTAATTTTTATTAAATTTATTTGATGGGAAAAATAATTGTAGGCCATACAAATATTTGTTCAGTGCGGGTTTGAACCCGCGGCCCTTATCGCCCCAATTTTATGCTAAGCTACTGCACCACCAAACAGTATTATTAGTTATGTTAGAATATACTGACCTTGTAGCTGTAGTGGCAGTGTAAATATGTCCATAGTCCCGTATGTAACCCATCCGTCAATAAGTCCCGAGCCTCATTAAGAAAAACATAATTTTTATTCAAAGTTCAATTTCATTCATCAATATAGTCTCCTTTAAGAGTGATACACTCAGCCCAGCGCCGATCTAACATTTCTATGCCTTATTAACAATACAATTTCTCCAACCCTTCAAAATACGCTTCAGTTTTGGCGATCACTTCTTCATTAGAAACAAATTTCTTTCCCGATAGGTTTTTTTACATCAGCGAACAAATAACAGTCGCTGGGGGCTAAATCTAAAGAATACGATGAGCAAGCAATTCAAACTTTAACTCTTTAAGTTTCGCCATGATGAGAACAGACTTGTGACATAATGCATTGTCCTGATGAAAACGAACTTTTTTCTTTTGCATTTGATGCCGTGTTTTCACATTTTTCTTCTTCAAACGCACTAATAACGACATATAATATTCGCTATTGATTCTTTCAATCTTTTGTAAATAGTCTATAAATATTTTACTATGCACGTTTCAAAACACGGATGCTGACCTTTCCAGCTGAAATTTATGTTTTTGGTCGCTTTGGGCGGCTTTCATTGGTCGCTGTTCACTCACTTGACTGCCGTTTTGATTCTGGAGTGTAGTGACAGACGTACATGTGACAGTGTAATTCTAACAAACTGCATGATAAAATCCTTTTTGTTTCGTCTAAATAACTCTAAACAGCGCTCTGAGGCTTCCATACGTTGATGCTTTTGGTCAACGGTGAGCAAACGCGATATCCACTTGGAACAAAGCTTTCTCATAGACAAATGCTAATGCAAAATGGTGAATGCCCTACCTTTCGATATCTTTAAGTTATCGGCTATCTCTTGCAATTTAAATTTTACGACCTTCCAGTGTGTGCCTACAACACTTTGTCAAGCAAACTTTTTGCTTCAATGGTATTTTTCTTCATTTAAAACCAATGTATAGTTAGCACTCGAAATTATTTTTCGTCCATCGTTTCAAAAAATTTCAAAGTGGCGCCAAAAGAATCACCGTAACTTTTAAACTAATTTAGAGGTTATGAAAAACATACAAACACATATTATATAAAAGTCTGATCTTTTTAAAAAAAAATATTTTTCCCTAACAGCACAATCTATACGCCAGGCTCGGTATTTATTGACTGGCGTAATATTATCATCCCGTTGGTGTCGTAAGACGCGACAGAGGGAAACAAATCAGAAGGTGGGCAGCAGCATCTTCCTAATAACATCTAAAAGTTTCATAGATATTAAATTGTGTTTGCCGACCCGCTTGCCAAGCGTGGCAACTTTGGCAAATATCCCCTATGAGGCAATATAAGGGGGAGGCCTATGTACAGCAGTGAACTTTAATAGGATGTAACGGTAACGGTAGAATATATATATGTTATTTATTAGTTGCTTACAAAAATGCTTGATAATATGCTGTTGTGAAATGAACGATACATAATTTTCGATTTTATCGTAGAACAGTATTGGTGTTATGCCAGCTTGTCTGTTGTGCATGCTTTACAGATTGTAATCACTAAAGAGTTGCCAAACAACTTCTTGTTAGTGCCAAGTTTGATTATGTATTGTAAAATTTCTTGTGTAGTTTCCATTGTTATAATATTTATTACAAGCAAGCCGCCCCGGTTCCGCCTAGATAGGATTTAATAATGTTACATAGGTTTACGACAAACAAATACCATTTATTTTATAAACTATTTCTTGTTTTCTAAATAAGGTCTTTAGGTTTTTTTTTTTACAAAACATAGCCTAGATCCCTCCTGGCATTGTTTTATATCTGTTCGTAAATTTTCATCTCAATTGATTCAATATTTACGAACAAATTTAAAAATGGTTATTTTATGTCTTAGTAGCATGCCTTTAAGTAACAAATGTTGTAAAAGCCAAAATAGCCAAAATTAGTTAACACCATTATAATCGGTTTCGCGCGCTCTATATGCCTGTATAATTGAAAAGTTCATATTCGCAAAAAAGGTGTCTTTTACGACGCGCTCCCATTAAGTTTAAGAATCTAGTTTGTTCTTATTATAAGTCGTAATCATCAATTTGGAGAGTGATTTTTTATAACTAAAGTTTTAAATGACATGTTTTACCTTTGCATGGCTTTTTCAATTTGAGGAGTGATTTTTTAATTAAAGTTGTAAATGAAATGTTTTCCTTTGCATGGCTTTTTCTACATAATGTGATTTTAAAAGATTATCTTTGAGAATTATCGTCATGAAGTCAACCAAATTACCAAATGTAGATATTACGATAAATTTTAAAGTGAAAATTTCAAAAAAGCTAAATAGATTTATGTCGTGAAAACCACTATCTTTCAAAATATGGTATTTACACCATAAACTGCATTACAGTGTTTAATACTACGCTTAAAATTATGGCTTTTACTGTATTCATTATCATCTAAAATGTTGAAATAGGCGCAGAGGAGTGCCACATATCTTTAATTGCTATTTTTTACATATTTATGTATCTATGTTGGGGTGAGCGGTGACATCCCCAACCCAGTGTCTCTGCCGTAGATAGGCTAATTTATCAACTTTTTCATAATAAATTTTGGAGCATAAATTGTATTAGGATTTCCTTTTACGAATAAAACAAGCGTTGGAAATTATGATAAATCAGAAAAAACATCAGGCTGGCAAATGGTAAGTAAAATTATTATTATTAGCGATGTAAACAAATTATTTCTCAATTAAATTATGTTTTAAATATATTATGTGTTATTATCTAAATTTCTGTTTACAAATCGCAATGAGATTATTCTAACCACCTCCTGCTAGTGTATCAACTGGTTTTTACTACAAACGTTTATTATTTCAATTTATTTATTTATAAACAGTACGCACTTTGATTTTGCAACAGAATATCACAATTATACTGAGTGTTGCAAAATTAATAATAATACAAAATCCAGTGTTTATTAATGCTCTTTCATTAACAGAATGTAAGTTAAAGGCCTTTGGCACATTCACTACTAAAAAGTAAGCGTTAATCATATTTTATTTTAATAACTACACGTTTGCTTTAAATGCAGCATAATGGATTATACTACAATAGTTGTATTTGCAAAGACTAGCTATAGACTTTACTATAGAATCTCTTTTTATAAGTATGATATTAATGGGCGCTAAATGCAAAATATGTCCTAAATACAACTTGTAATTTGGCCTTTCAAATTATATGTTCGGTATCATTATGTAACGAAAGTAGCTAACAATTTTGTGTTTAACTTTACAGGTCACCCTTTAATGACATCATTAGTACAGCAGATATGAGCAGTGCCAAAAAATCAGCTAAACTATCAAGAAAATGATACAATAAAAACATGTCTACTAAGATACCTGTCAAAAGACAGCGATTTATAGAAAAAGTGATGTTAAAACACCGGATAATAGGCAATGGATCACGACGTACTCGTGTCTCAACTGATGATAAAATAAATACATATTTCCATAATATTATACACATCGTGATTTAACGACTTCTTGGTAAGTCAATAATTCCTCGAATAAGCAACTCCTTCTAAAATAAATCATTGCCATCTCCTAAATCAAACGTTGCAATTTCTATTTACAGCCATCTTCCTAAACCTACACCAGACCTTATGTTGACAAAGCAGCACTGGCCGTCCGGCCACCTGCCTTTGCACGTGCGGTTAGGATAATGCTTTTTTTGATGTGAAAGAAGTGTCTAGCAGCGGATCCGAAGTTGAAAGACATGTAAACCTGCCTCACCAATAACATGTTTCTACACACGCCATAGCAGTGGACGATTTTGACTGCCAAATTTCCAGCTCTAGACCCGATGTGGCATTTGCCTCCTTCTGCACACGCTAGTAGATGATGGTTATAGTCGATTTTGCAGTACCGATCTCGAAATTGACAGCATAGCGTCACCCGACTACTTACCTGTCTCTGTACATGCTCTAGTAAACGATGGATGCAGGTGGATCAGGACCGTGCAGCGACCGGGAAACTACGACAAATCTTCTCGTCAGACATACCTCAAAACCTTAAAACGAAATTGTACAACCAGTGCGTGTTGCCAGTGATGACTTACGGATCTGAGACGTGGTTCTTCACTGCTGGTCGTATGAGGGAGCTCAAGGTTGCTCAGTGAGCTATGGAGAGGGCTATGCTCGGGGTTTCTCTGCGTGATAAACTCAGAAATGAGTATATCCGCAGTAGAACCAGAGTAACCGACATAGTCCAACGGATTAGTAAGCTGAAGTGGCAGTGGGCCGGCCATATAGCTCGAAGAACCGACAACCGATGGGGAGGAAAGGTTCTTGAGTGGCAGCCTCGTACCAATAGGCGAAGTGTAGGGCGACCCCCCACGAGATGGAGTGACGACCTGGTAAGACATGCAGGAAGTCGATGGATGCAGGTGGCTCAGGACCATGCTTTGTGGCATTCCTTGGTGCAGGCCTATGTTCAGCAGTGGACATGTGAAAGGCTGTCATGATGATGATGATACGTCTTGTATTTTATGGAGTGATCTTAATGTGTACTTCGGTGAATGCTACTAGAACTACTCGAAGAGTAGAACTAGATTTGCCGAGTGTGGCATGGTTTTGTTAGTTATGATGAGACCTTACCTTTGGACTTGATAGAGTGACTTGAAGGTGTACTTCGGTGACTGCTAATGGAACTCTGACGAATAGAACTACAATTTAAATTTTGTTTTAATTTTTTTACGATTTTATGAACACTATGTGTCGTGCACTTTTGGATTTTCCAATTTTTTTTTTAAATTGAAATTTGACATAAAATTATCGGAAAATTGGAAGTATAGTAATAATTATAAGGTTTTAAGTGAAAACTTGTGTGTAATTAAACTAATTAAAAAATTATATATATATATATATATATATATATATATATGGTTTTTTTTATAGGTTTTAGACTTTAGTCACACATGAGGTCAAGTTTTGACTGATATGAACACCGTATATATACAAAACTTATTTCACCTTCCCAGAAATGAGAGGAGGCTGTGCCTTGCACTGGGAAATATGTAGGAAGTAACTTTAATTTATTTTATGATTTATTATAATGTTGATTTATTACATTCACGCGAACACTATACATTTAAATAAAACATTTTTTTTCGGATTTTATCGCATATATTAACTTAGTCAAGTGTAATGTCCCTCTGCAAGATGCAGGAGTGTACCAGCTTGATTGTGAATGTGGTCTCTCTTATATAGGATAAACTACAAAATAGATAAAAACCCGCATTAAAGAACACTTAGCTGATGTGAAGAATCGACGCTCCGGGAAATCTGCAGTCTGTGAACACGTACAAAATCCCCCCCGTCACTACATTAGATTTGATAGACCACATATCCTCGCTATAGAATACCGATTCCTTTCAAGGAACTATTAAAATTAAAAAAACCGGCCAAGTGTGAGTCGGACTCGCGCACCGAGGATTCCGAACAAATCCGTATTATAATTTAAGCTTTCCGCAATTTTTGTGCTATAAAACGTTGCTTCGTACAAAATTTCAAGATTCTGAGTACACGGGAAGTACCCTGTAGGTTTTGATTCCCTTGCGAATGTCGAAAATTTGCGGCATAAACGGCTGTATCTTTTGATTGCGTTGGCTTAGAAATTTGATTTTTTCACAGCTCCAAGGGACAGTAGACTTGATTATTCGATATGAGTTTCAGCTTGATATCTCTACGCGTTCCTGAGAAAAAGGATCTTGACAGACAGACAGGCGGACAAAAAAGTGATCCTATAAGGATTCCGTTTTTTCCTTTTGAAGTACGGAACCCTAAAAGCATCCTTATTTAAACAGACAATATGGCTGGGTACTACTATCTGCATGGGATTCTATAATTAATAAAATTAAATCCCAACCCAGGCATAGTAATAGTATATAGTAATGGTAAGTGTAAGTTCATACTGCGTGGATCGGAACAAGAATTTGTAATTTTAATCTGGAGGTAGCCGTGGTTAACTATGACAATGGGGACGTCAAACACCTCAGTACTCCCCTCCCCCCCCCCCCGTGGCTATGGTTGCTGTAAAATGCTCAAAAACGCCCGACGTTTTATATAAAATAAGTTAATATACGCAATAAAATCTGTAAAACAAATTTTATCTAAATTATAATAATGATGACTTATATGCCGTAAAATAGTTTTATTATTTGTTATTTTTATTTACTTTAAGAAACTAAAGAAAATTAAGACCTACTTGTTAAAGTAAAATGTCAGACACGTTTTTAGTATGTTTTTTGAAAGATTTTTCGTTATTTTTGTAACTAATTTTCTAGAAACTATTTAATTGATCAATTTGCGACTTGTCAACGCCGCCGGTGATAAGAGGGTTCCTTCTTTCCTCGTTCAAAGGCTTCAATGATACTATATCGCGGGAAGCAGGACTATAATAAGATAATTAAAAATTTAGTTTTATTTAGTTTTAATGATTTTTATTTTTATCAGTGCCAAATAAATTTCTTATACAATTTATATTGAAATTGAATGCTAAGTATAACAGAAACTTTTTCATTCAATATAGATTATAAATAATACTTATTGAAAGTCACTGTTTTGTTTAAATACCACTGGTTCGAAAAAGCCTCTGTCCTGGAAAGAACCAATAAGAAACCCAGCGGAACTTTTTTTAAATAACTGCTTACAATCATGTATCTTACACTATTAAAAACACAAAACAAATTAGAAATAGCTTAGTAGCAATCACCTCATTCCCAGGGGATATTATCATCCATAAATGCCTTAATATTATATTAACCCTTTTTATACAAACTTTGTTTAAATTTTTTTTTGAATTTTGAGCAGGTTAAATTTTGTATATTTTCTGGGATTTTGTTGTAAAAGCGTATACATCGTCCAAAGAATGAACTACTGACTCGGTGGAGTCGAGCAACTGGTACTACAAGCTTGTGACTGTTCCTAGTATTTACAGAATGAATATCATTTATTTTTGTATAACTACCCTTATTTTTGTGTACGTTCATTACATTTTCATAAATGTGAAATATATGTCATATATATTTTCAAAGCAAACTAGGTAGTGTGTAGAATGGTTGTAGCACTTGAATATAGAATATAATATACAAGTATAGAATATAATATATATATATTCTATACTTGTTTGTATATGTTGTTTATAGGACGGACTTTGAACAAATTAAACTCGATATTTTCGGGCACTAAGAACGGTGCTTCCCACAAGAACAGCAAATCAAGTAAACTTCACAGGCAATGAAGGCAGCGTCTGCCAATTAATATTAACAAGCTACTTGAAAATCAACAAATAGCTTACGGAAGTTCGCGTTTGCTGTTAAATCTTTTCTTTTTGTGGTTCCGCATATCAAAATGATAAACGGAACCCTATTAGAATTTTTTGTTTTTTTGTCCATCTGACCGTCGTATCCAAACCTTTTCTTTTAAAAACTAGAGAGATTTAAAGCTAAAAATTAAGATGATAAAAGTAAAAACGGCTCAGCTTTGTACATCTATAAAACATTCTGTGCGCCCGGAGGACTGTGGCATTTTGTAGTTATAGTTTATATGAAGAAAAAAACCGGCCAAGTACGAGTCGGACTCGCGCACCGAGGGTTCCGAACAAATCCGTAGGTATATAAGTTTAAAATTATTAAAAATATTTTTTATATAATGTAACTAAAAATTTATGTTTTTCGAAATTTTTCCTTTATCAGTGCTATAATACGTTGCTTCGCACTAAATTTAAAGTTTCTGAGTTCACGGGAAGTACCCTGTAGGATTTGATTCCCTTGCGAATGTCGAAAATTTGCGGCATAAACGGCTGTATCTTTTGATTGCGTTGGCTTAGAAGTTTTAATTTTTTTTACAGCTTCAAGGGACAGTAGACTTGAGTATTTGATATGAATTTTAGCTTGATACCTCCACGCGTTCCTGAGAAAAAGGGTCTTGACAGACAGACAGACGGACAACAAAGTGATCCTATAAGGGTTCTGTGTTTTCCTTTGTAAATACGGAACCCTAAAAAAAGAAGAGCTTTATATGTAAAATGTGTAAGAAATACATTAAATTAAATTAAATAAAACATACATTGTTTAGGTCCATGTTAAACAAATAATTCTTGATCAATGTCTCAATAATATGTATGTTATTAATCTTCAGCAATGTCAAACACATAATGGTCTATGGTCAAACTATCACGTAGAGTAGCAAAATTACTTTAAAATATTGTCAACAATTATGTACTGGCAGATTGACTGATAATTTGCGAATTTTACTGTAAATTTTAGTATATGTCTGTGTTTAGTATATGTATTTAAGCCTATGGCAAGAGATTAAAAGTTAATTTTATATGTTATTATGTATAATATGTAGTTGCAGCGCGAATAGGAGTAGGACCACGCTCTCACAGAATACCAGCGTAAAATTGCTGCTTAATGCTTCTGTATTTCATAAGGTGATTGTAGAGAACCGGAGGCCCTTTTTACAGGGGTGACATTGCATCTGCATTTTGATAATTAATTGAGAAAAAAATGTAAATGTCTAAAGGCCACAGCATACCTTTAACATCAGGTCGACTGTGTGCTCGTTTCTACGCATCTGCATTTTGATTTTTAGTTGAGGATAAATGTAGATCTCTATGGGCCACAGCATCTACTGTGCTCCGGTCTGATTGGTAAGCCTTAGATACAGGTGACAATGCATCGTAGCAATATTGAAGTTGGATGCAGGAGTTCATATACTGCAGTAACCACTTAATATCAGGTGTACTGTAAATTCGATTATCATTTCAAATTTGTTAATAAAATTGATTATGAAACTATGAAATTAAAAAGTAGCGCACATAGCTTAGGGGATTAACACACTGAAATGGCGAAGAGCCGGCTGTACAGTTGGAAAAACCGACAACTGTACAAAAAATAATAATTAAAAAACAGCATTATTACACTTTTATTTTACGCTGCTATTTTTGAGAGCGTTAATTTCTTAAGCCGACATGGCCAAACCAACCAGTGTACAACTATAACTTGATACTATAAGAATGGTCGAGCGAATTAGTACTAAAGCGGGGAGACTTTTATAACAAACAACTTACTTCCGGTCTCGATGGTTTCTCGGTGGGCATTTGTTTACTTTTTTTTATAAAAAAAATATTTTCATCATATATATAATCATTTCATCAATTCATTAACAGTGGTAGAGCCACGCGACAGCTTTTGCTATCGCACGGATGGGCCGGCTCGAACCAGGGTGGTACCACGACCTCACAGAAAACCAGCGTGAAGTAGAGGTTTACCTCTGCGTTTCGCTTGGTGAGTGCAGGTGGCCGGAGGCCGTTTTTATTGGAAATGTGGCATTCAATCTTAGTCCTCACGGGTGACAACGCATCTACATTTTGATTTGTAATCGAGGATAGATGTAGATGTCTATGGGCCGGAGCAACCACTTACCATCAGGTGGACTGTGTGCTCGTTTGTCACCCTTATCCTATGAAAAAAAAATATAAGCGTTCTTTTAAAATGTGTTTTCAATATCACCTAAATACTCATAAGTTTTTTCATTTTCATTTTGTAACCTCTGCGAGTAGAAACGTGTATATGCAGAGGTTCCAAAATAATCATATTTCGGTAACATTGAATAAAACTACTTTTACGGATTTTATCGCGTTTAATAAACTTGTTTTTCGTATTTTCATTAATTCCCGACGTTTGTATATTTGGTCAAACCCAAGACCACTGCAAGACTTCAAGATACAGTAAGTTCATTCTGCGTAGATCGGAACAAAATTAATAATTAAAAAGCTGAAGGTACTCCGGGGTTAACTCTGACATCGGGACGTCAATCACCTCAGTCCTCCGTGACCATGGTTGCTGGAAAGCACCCGAAACGGCGGTAATTAATAAAAATAAGAAAAATAAGTTTATTAAACGCGATAAAATCCGTAAAAGTAGTTTTTTCCAATGTGTAGTGTTCGCGTAAATATAAGAAATCATTATATTTCGGTAAATTTACAATGGTTCAAAAAGGTAAACAATTACTACATCGCCGCCTCATACAAGTTGAGATTTCTAAGATTTGTGTCTTTTATTGAAATAGTATGATATTTCTTTTAGAGATATTATTTAGTTTGTTCCATACCATTTTGTATCAAAGATTTTATGGCTTCTATTTATGGCTATACAATTTATGCCAGACGTAAAATTTCCAGTCCGGTGATGGGAAGAACGTCCAAAATACAGTGACGTCCAATCCGTCTCCCAAACGTGGCGGTTATGACAAATTCTCCTTCAACAAGGGAGGCTCATATCATAACAAAAGTGCAATTTGTTAAATTTTGTGTTTCTTTACATGATTTATAGTGATAACTCACACTTTTTATTTAATTTTCAGTTAATTCTGACTATTAAATATAAAGTGATACGTGAACGACACAGTATTTGAAATGGAAATTTTATAAAGTGTATAAAATTGTTACGAATCAAAATATAAGCAAATAACTTTAAAAAACAGTGTAATTAAAAATACTTACCTTTTATATTAAAAACTAACAACAAACTTTCTTTTGTGCCCACTTAATTTTTTTTAAATATATATTTTTGCCGCTTACATTCACGCCTCTTATAATCAAATAATGGATGATAAAACAGAATAAAAACAATATTCAAGTAACATTTAAACATTCAAACATTATACATAGACTGTGGTTCAAACTACTTAAGTCACAGAGTTACAAAGTACCACCGTAACTCTTACATCGTAAGCGAGACCGACTTCAATGAGGTAAATTGGCAGACGCGCAGAGCTTTGCAAATGGCCACAACAGTTTGTGGTTCAAGTCATAGTATTTAAGTATTACTTTATTACACATTTTTCAGGTTTTTAGTTAATAATTGATTAAATTATTAGTAAATAAATATTAATTTAAAAAAAAAAACTCTCCTACAACAAGCTGCTCCCTACGCAAAAGTTGTGTAGAAGAGATCACTCTCAGTACCAGTACTGAGTGATAACTTCAACCGTTGTACTTGAAATTATACTTTATTCTTATTTTGTATTTCAGTGTACAAAAAAGAATAAACAAAAAGAAGAGCAGCCAGCCTCTCTGTATTCTATAGGATGCATTTCGTAGAGTGTGCGCAGGAATTACATGCTTTAATTCCACCCTCCCCTTTCCACCATCGGACAATCAGACGGTCAATGGATCTATACACTTTCTTGTTATCGATATTCTATGCATTCGAGACTTTGTAATTCACCATCCTGGGCTTCATCACCTTACACTTACCACCAGGTAAAATTGTGTTTTAATACTGGTTTATAATAAGTTAAAAAATTGAAGCTTACTTGGAGTTGATAACAAGAGTTAAAAGTATTCATTAAAAAATATGCTGCAGAAATGAGTGACAGAGTCGATAAGGGCTGCCTTGGAAAGAAGTTCGTCGGAAAAATTTAACAAATTTTTACTACCTTTAATACCGTAAGTTAGCATGACCACCTGGTGTCATACGTGGTCACCTGGTGTCAAGGTGTGGTTGTATATACCTATATACAAGGACCAGAAAAATAGTAGCATAGAGTAGTAAAAGTAAGATACTATAAAAACGAGTTGATTCATCCCCTCCTCAGTTTTCAGGGGTAATAACACATCTTTAATTTGATTAAATAATTATAGATAGATGCAGGTGATCATTAATACCTACATTTGTGTTCATAGGGTGGCATTGTTGTTCATCGAGTCGACTGTGTGCTTATTTTCCACACTTACTTTTATTATCATCAATCTATGGGCAGGTCTGCTGAACATAGATCTCATCATAGATTGTCTCATAAAAGGGTTATATGCCATAGTTGACACTCGTGGCAGCCTGTTTGACAACCGCAGTTTTTATTTGTTATTTCGAAGACACTGCTAATCATCTTCTAGTTTGTTTCCCTCTTTCGCCTCTTACGACAACCATGAGATGATATGGGGTAGTGGTACTTACACCGCCTGTAAAAAACAAAGAATTTTAAAATAGGCAAAGTAAAGAATATACTTATGTTATTTTTTTTTATTTTAATAAAACATTACCTCTACCATAGAGTTTTCTCCTGTATCGTGGAGGCAGTTTACAAACATAAATATCACAAATACAAACATCTAGACCCGGAGTTATTTGCAGGCCATACAAATACTTGTTCCGTGCGGGATTCGAAACCGCGGCCTCTAGCGCTGCAACTCGTTGCTAAGCCACTGCGCCATGGAGCCGGTCATATACTAGTCATCTTTCGTTGGCGACACTACTATGAGATAAAAAACTTTCTCGTACTATATTATTATATGGCATTTGCCCAATTCACATGAATACAATTAGAACAGCATGATACTTAAAGTTTTTAGTTTTTTTTTTATAGAATAAGGGTGACAAACGAGCACACAGTCCACCTGATGGTAAGTGGTTGCTGCGGCCCATAGACATCTACATCTATCCTCGTTTGCGAATCAAAATGCAGATACGTTGTCACCCGTGAGGACTAAGATGGAATGCCTCATTTCCAGTAAAAAGGGCCTCCGGCCACCTGCACTCACCAAGCGATACGCAGAGGTAAACCTCAACTTCACGCTGGTATTCTGTGAGTAGTTTTAGTGTTTTTATATATAGTTTTTATAATTATATATAAACACACACACACACACACACACACACACACACACACACACACACACACACACACATATATATATATATATATATATATATATATATATATATATATATATATATATATATATAACTTATACATATTACATATATCAATGTTATGTAAATAAAAATGTATTAATATACAATTAAGAAATATTTATTTTGCATTACTGGTGCTTATTAGTTAAAAGTAAAAAATAACGAAAAGAAAATCCATCACTTTACTTATACTTGCACCATGACCCAAGTGCAATAGAGGAAGATCGTAAGCTGTCAGGCACCACCGGAAATTATACGGGCCAAGGGGGCATGAATCAACAGTTATTAGGTTTCAGTGCATTCAGAAGTAAACAAGATAAGACTTATGCTAGTAGCAATAATAAAAATGGAAGATATGTGCACTGTTACACGAATAAACTTTATTTTGAATTGGGTGTCTCGAGGGAAGCTGAATCAGAAGTTGGGCAGCAGCATGTCCCTGATAACAGCTTAATAGAAATAAAAAATCACTGTCAACCGTGGAAATTAAGGCAATCTGATTATTCCACATGAGGCAAGCGGTGGAGGAGTCGTATGTTCAGCAGTGGACTTTTGATAATTTTTATATAATAAGGAGGAGGATATAGAGAATATTTTTTATAGATAAACGAGCACACAATCGACCTGATATTAAAGGTATGCTGTGGCCTTTAGACATTTACATTTTATTCTCAATTAATTATCAAAATTCAGATGGGACAGTGACACTGTTGTTCTAATTAAAAGGGCGTCCGATTGTCTCCCCATACGAAACATAGCGGCATTAAGTTGCTATTTTATCGCTGGTATTCTGTGAGACTGTGGTCCATCCCCGGTGGAGCCGACCCATTAGTGTTGCAACTACATATTATAGAAAAAAAATATAAAATTAACTTAATGATTTCTTATATTTACGCGAACACTACACATTTAAATAAAACTAATTTTACGGATTTTATCGCGTATATTAACTTATTTTACATTCCGACGTTTCTAGCAATTTACAGCACCCATGGTCACGGGGGGGGACTGAGCTGTATGACGTCCCAATGTCATAGTTAACCACGGCTACCTCCAGATTAAAAATTATTAATTTTTGTACCGATCTACGCAGTATGAACTTACAGTATCATGAAGTCTTGCAGTTGTATACTTGGGTTGGGATTTAATTTTATTAATTATGGGATCCCAAGCAGATGGTAGCACCCAGCCATCTTCTCTATTGAAATTAGGATGTTTCTTGATTTCAATAGCCTCGCGAATCATCCTTGGAAGGAATCGGTGTTCTTTAGCGAGGAATTGTGGTCTATCAAATCTAATGTAATGACGGGGGCGATCCTGTACGTGTTCACAGACTGCAGACTTCCCGGAGCGTCTATTCTTCAAGAACACATAGCTGATGTGAAGAATAGACGCTTCGGGAAGTCTGCAGTCTGTGAACACGTACAGGATCGCCCCCGTCACTACATTAGATTGTGTATATAATAAGTTGTGTATATAATAGTTTGTGTGTAAAATAAGTGTATGCTCTAACGCCACCACTATACGAAATTTAAAGTTATAAATTTCATATTTATATCAAAAATTAATTTCGTAGAGCAATTTCTTTATACTTTAGTTTAACTAAATGACAAATAAATGTGTGATTACCGTGACGATTAGAATACGGAACTATTTCGGGTTTCGAATAAAAGTTAAATTAAATTACGAAAACCAATTTAGAGAAGTGTAGTGGAAATGCAATTTTGATAAAACACTTAGGTCAGGTAAGATATTCATTAAATACAAACACAAAATCGTCTCAGATCTCTAGTTTTAATCTACTGGCAGACGTCTGATAATCTAAAATTTTCCAAATTTTAAGACAAACTGATGGCAATACAATTTTATCGTGACAATGAACTTGTATTCTCATAAGGATAGCTCATAATCTAATGCGTTTTGTTTTTCTTAACCTATCATCATCATCATCATCATTACAGCCTTTCATAAGTCCACTGCTGAACATAGGCTTCCCCCAAGGAATGGCACAAAGTTAAAATTAAAATTAAATTTAAAATTAAAATTTAAAATTAATTTTAAAGTCAAAATTAAAATTCCCAAACTAATTACTATATAATGTCATTAACATTTATTTAGTCGCTTTGATAGTTTAGTATTAGTTTATGTTTCGAACACAGTATTCGTTACAGACTATTTGAACATAGGCCTTTTCACCCACACCCTTATGTCTATCTTCGATTAAGAATAAAAATGCACATGTGTTGTCAATGACGCCTTAGATAAATGGCTCGTTACCAGTTACTAGTTCCTCAAAATCTCAACATTATTAATAGAAAAGAACAGAATAATTTACATTAAAGATAAGTTACAATTAACATTTATTGAAAGTGAGTGTAGAGAATCGGAGACCCATTTTACTGCAAAAGAGGCGTTCCATCTTACGCCCGAAATTAATATTCGATCTTGGTCTATTTTTAGCAATCCAAGATTGATAATTCAATCCATTTAATGGGTGGACAGTGGCAATAACCAATCCACAGATTAAAATTACTATCTGTAGAAACAAGCTATCCTTGGGAGGTCGGATTACACTTCTGTGGGTGAATGACAGTTTGTGTGTATCAATAACCTATCTGTCAATTTTGACGTTTGGTTCGATCGGTGCAAACAATCCAAATTCGCAATCCGAGAAAAGCCTAGGATTAATCCTTATAAATCAAAACTCTTACGTGTTTTCTTTTATTTTATTTGCACCAAAATGGATTCGTTACTATCTAGTGACAGTGACAGTAATTTGGAAATGCTAGCTCAATTATCCGACTGTAGTGATGAAGATGAAACCCAATACCGCTCTCCAAAGAGAGTCAGAAGAGTGAATTATATGCAAAATCTCGATGACGGTGATTTTACCTTTAGATTTAGATTGAACAAACATGCGTTCAATTCTTTATTGTTAGAAATAACTCCGTTATTACGCGTTACTCCCACGAGGTAAAGCAAAGCTGGTGTATTACAAATTAGATAATTATTTTACAATCTCTATATATTTCATTTTATCTAATCCCTTGCAGAAATTATGGAATATCACCATTGCATAAACTTTTGTTGACTCTACGGTTTTATGCACTAGGCACAATGTTAATATCCGTAGCAGGTTTTGTTGGAGTTTCAAAATCTACAGCAGGCAGAATAGTGCGAGACACATCATCAATCATTGAATTGAAATTACTTAGGTATACTTTCATTAGTTTTAGAACTTAGTTATTAAGGTTAATTAAAAACTCAAAATAATTACAAAAATATATACTTAGGTATACTTAAATTAGTTTAAGAACTTAGTTATTAAGGTTAAATAAAAAGGTTTATTATTTTTTGCTTTTTAGTTTTTTCGGCGGTTTAATTTTTTTGTTAAAAAGTTTTTATTTTATAATTTTTCGTGGCTATAATCTACTAATTACTACATGCTTAATTTTTGAATACTTTCGAATTAGTTACCTACCTTACTATAGCTATTAACTGTTATATAATCCTACTTTTACTATTATTTGTTGTAGATTATAAATAATTTAAAAAAAACAGGCTTTATATACCACCATGGGTAGGCCTCCAAAAATGCTGCTCGAATGAGAAAGAGATATTTAGAAAAATGTAATAATGAGAAAAAAAAAAGGTGGGAAGCAAATAGAAAGAGAATTAGATTAACACGTTAACAGGAGAGTTTAGATCATCGCGAGGAAAGACTGTAAGCATAAGAAGCAGACTAAAAGATAGCTATGGTTGTGTGAATTGGTAGCAACTTTTCAAAGTACGAAGGCTTATGGCGACTCTGAGCGCAGGATGTTGCCGATAATTTTATGCTGAGCCGTCACGGTTCACAAATTACAAGGTACGACCCTTGATAAAGCTGTAATCGACCTAGGAAAGAAAGTGTAAACACTGTATATGTGGCACAGGTATATGTGGCACTGAGTAGAGTACAAGAACTTGAGGGTATTGTTTTATCTAATCTAGAGCCAAATAAGGTATTACACAAACCTCAGGATGAACGAGCTTTAGCAGAAATGCAGAGACTGAGATGACCTGACTGAGTGTAGTCTACACACAAGAAACTGACAGGTCTAAAGCTCATTCATCGTGAGGTTTTTTGTAATTTAATGTAATGTAATTATTATGTAATGTAGTAATACACAACTCAGCATTATAATATGTGAGTAAACAATAAATCACCCCTATTTTACCACCCTTAGGGTAAACGTTTTGTTTTCATATTTATATGGGACCAATTTCGGGGTATACCCTATCTAATTAAAAAAAATTATCAAAATCGGTCCACTATGTAAAAAGTTATGCGTGATCTAACATAAAAAAAATATACACGTCGACTTGAGAACCTCCGTTTTTTCGTCGGTTAAAAATGTGTTATAGGAATACTGGTGTTTAATAAAGACTTGTTTGTGTTACAGAGCATTTGGAGTATGGAAACGTAGGTTCCTTGTTGTAGCACTAACACTACGTTTGTCAATACCAAATATGCATGCAGTAATAATAGCAACAACAGTCCTACATAATATTTGCAGAAATCACAATCTCACAGAAATCCCCTCTGAAGTAGAACTTCCGTCTATTGACAACAGCATAATGCCTCATAATGTTATTGACGATATTCCTACAATGCCCGGTGCATTGTGCACTGATATAATAAATTACTATTTTAGGACATTGTAGAAAAGATGACACTCATTGGAGAATATCTTAACTAGCGTTAAGGGTTCAAAATTGTATGTAAAATAAGTTAGAGAATAAGTTGTTTATATTTTATTAAATAGTTTTAAATTTTAAACTGTTCTGAGATGTGGGTGCAAATAATATGTATTCAAATTGCAATATATATTATCAAAGCCTCAGCTGCACGTGATGCAGGCATACACTGGTGTTAATTAAAGGTTGAAGATTGTAAGAATAAGTTAGAAAATAAGTTGTTATAGTTTGTAAATTTAATGGTAAAAATAAAACAAATATTCAATAAAAAAAAATCTATTAAAAATACACATTACTTTTCTATTGAGACATATATAATAATAATAATAATAAATTCTTGCGAATAAGCCTGATATTGTGCTGATGGACCGGGCACAGTCAAGGATATTTTTGGTCGACATTACCATTCCTTATGACGAGAACCTCGTGAAAGCCGAAACAGATAAGCTGACAAAATATCTGGACCTGGCTCACGAGGTGACCGACATGTGGGGTGGTCTGCCGGCCGAAATTATTCCTGTGGTCGTTTCTGCGAACAGGTTAATCCCAGTTAGCCTCTCGGGTCATCTGAGGCGACTGGGACTCCGTGACGGACCGCTCCAAGCTCAAATGCAGAAGGCGGTGCTCCTCGATACCGCCCGCATCGTCCGCCGGTTTCTTTCCCTTTCCCCCTAACCCTCGGCCGTTTGGTCTCCCCTGCCGAGGGCTTCCATCTGGTTGTGTTTTTATATATTTATGTAATTTTTATGTACTTATTTTAATTTTTTGATATTTTTGTAAGTTTATCATTTTCATTTTCAATTATATATTTATACAACCCAACCAGATGAGAAAACTATACAAATACCCCATAATAATAATAATAATAATTTTATTTCAGATTCAAGCTCCATATTTTGTTAGTAATAAATAATATAAATTTAAAATTAATGTTAGTAAATATACAACTAAAAACAACAATACTTATTTTATATTAAACATAACAGCTCTGGACCCCATATGCACAGTGTTCCAGTGCCGCACAACCGGACAATCAAGCCTTCCTAATACAGTACATAGGAGTCCGTTGGCACAGTCTCGCACGCGTCGCATCAGGGAGGCCACTCTTTTTGGCACTATTGTATCAAAGCTGTCCGTGTTAGCCTCAACAAATATACCTGATGCGCTGCAATATCGAGACAGCCCCATCAGCACAGGCTGCAGGTGTAAAACGTTTGGCAGTACGCCTTAAAAAGGGTTATCTTGATAGCTTTTGTACACCTTGCAAACCTGCGAGCCAGCATGTTGCACCTCACTGCCAATGCTCTACGTTCTCGTTCAATATCAATGTCATCAGAGAGGTCATCTGTAACCCAGTGCCTCAGGTATTTAAATTTGGTAACTCTATTTAGAGGTACTCCTCCAAGCTTGACCAGAGGGATAGCCTTGGGTTCTTTGTTCCCTGTCTTAAAAACAAGTAGTTCACTCTTTTTGGAGTTATACCTGAGGCCATGTGCTTCTGCATATCTCTCACACAAATTTATTAATACCTCGAGTGCTCTGATCGAAGGGCTCAGCAGCACCATGTCGTCTGCGTAACTGATGCTGTTTACGAAGTTACCATCTATTGAGTATTCGACGCCAGTTCTGCTAAGCTCATCGATCAATCCATTTATATACAGGTTAAAGAGCCTCGGTGAAGTTAACCCTCCTTGTCTCACTCCGCACTCCAACCTTTATTCACTCGAGTACGAGCATGCCCACCTTACATTATTTGATTGGTTGTGGTACCAATACCTTAATAAAAATACCTTAAAAATATCTTAATTTAAATTAACATAGCACGTGTCAGCATTATCAAAAATCTTTAAAAGAAGTGACTGTGAATTGCTTAATCTACGGAAAGATCCGACCGACGCAAACACCCTCTTACCTGTGGAGTCAAAAATAAAAATTTGTCAAAAGTATCACTATATATCGGTGTCACTATATTGCACGGATGTCCCATCAAAAACAATCTTTTGACCGCTTAGTTAGAGCGATCAGCCCCGACTTCATTTCTGTAAAATCTATTAATCTGGCGTAATTTAGATGTAACATAATCATCAAAGACCACTTATTTTGTCAAGTTTTCGATTTATCAAAAAAAAAACAAGTTCAATTACGCACAAAATATAGTCTTTTTCAATACTGGCATTGTTATGTATTTGTTCGAAGGTTTCAGTTATTTCAAAGATTAACCTCGACAGTCAGAACAGAGAGATAAAAATTTTAAAATGGGTATTTATGTCTTAATGGCTTAGAAAAAACCAATCAGCTAAATAAAATGTGTTATTTCAATATTACAGAAAAAGAGTTTAATTTTATTAATTTAAATGTACATAGAAAATAATTGAAAAAATATTTAGCTCACTTTTTTTTTTTTTTTTTTTATAGGATAAGGGTGAAAAACGAGCACACAGTCCACCTGATGGTAAGTGGTTGCTGCGGCCCATAGACATCTACATCTATCAAATGCAGATGCGTTTTCACCCGTGAGGACTAGGATGGAATGCCTCATTTCCAGTAAAAAGGGCCTCCGGCCACCTGCACTCACCAAGCGAAACGCAGAGGTAAACCTCTACTTCACGCTGGTATTCTGTGAGGTCGTGGTACCACCCCGGTTTGAGCCGGCCCATCCGTGCGACAGCAAGAGCTGCCGCCTGGCTCTACCACTGTTATAATACTTATACATTGAATATGGATTGATTAAATTATAATTATTTTTAGAAGTAATAAATTCCTTTAAATTGTTGTGTTGACTCCCCCTTTCCTATTTGGAATCATGACGAAAATTAAAGAATGGGGTAAATGAGTATTGATGTTTCTACTTAAGATATCTTGAGAACGCGAATGGAAATTGTAGGCTGCTGCTAACATAGCTCTTAAAAATATAGCTGTAGTATGTACAATAGTATCTTTATTCAATCATACATTCACGTCACCTGTTCACCAGCCATAGTTCAGCTGAATTTAGACTCCCACCTGATAAAAGGGCATACCTGCCATAGCTGTCACGCTGAGCAGAGGGGTTCGCAACCGCAGTTTTTGTTATCACCTAGCTTTTTACCCTCGGCTTCACTGGCGTTATCTACAATTTAGAAATATAATTAAAACTACTTCAAATAAAGTAAAAATTCCATAAATGTAGTTCTATTCACGATAAACGTGTGACACGGACTATATTCATGAACGAGAGTAGAAATATAGAGAAGATGCGCAGCAACGTCTTTCTGATTACAGCTCAAAATAATAATAAAAAAGGCGACAGAAGGGAAACTGAAACATGAGATGGGTAGCAGCATCTTTCTGATAACAGTGCAGAACAATAAAAAGCTGCGGTTGCCAACCCACTCGCCAAGCGTGGTTACTACTGCAAAAATCCGGCCTATTTGACAAACAATGGGAGATGCCTATGATCAACAATGGATAGGCCTATTAAAATTAAAAAAGTAGCAGCCTACATACATCCCACTACTGGACAAAAAAGAGTTGATTGAGTTATCTATAACGCGGGTTGACTGACTTCACATAAGTATACCTAAAATTATTTCCGAAATATTTTTTAACTTCTCAAATATGTAGGTTTTCTCGCGATATTTTGCTTCACCACCCGAGAACGTGGTAAATCGAAACTTCAAATTGCAATTAAAATATGATTGGTGTCGGTGCGGATCGAATTTGGGTTGCTTACGATCGCTTCGATTACCAGATAACTTTCAAGATTCTACCAATGTATTGAACAAAAATACTTTTACGGATTTTATCGCGTTTAATAAACTTATTTTTCTTATTTTGAACAAAACCTACGTAAAAGAACACACAGCTGACATGAAGCACCAACGTTCCGGGAAGTCTGCAGTATGTGATCATATCCTAGACGGCCCGCGCCATTACATTAGATTTGATAAACCACAAATTCTCGCGAAAGAACATCGATTCTATTACTATTGAAACTACTATTACTATTGAATTGACTATGACTATTGAAATTAAAAAACATCCTAATTTCAATAGAGGGGGAGTCTGGGTACTACCACCTGCTTGAGATCCTGTAATTAATAAAATTAAAACTAAGCCCCTCACTACTACAAGACTTCAAGATACAATAAGTTCATTCTGCGTAGATCGGACCAAAATTAATAATTAAAAAGCTGAAGGTACTCCGGGTTAACTCTGACATCGGGACGTCAATCACCTCAGTCCTCCGTGACCATGGGTGCTGGAAAGCACCCGAAACGTCGGTTATTAATAAAAATAAGAAAAATAAGTTTATTAAACGCGATAAAATCCGTAAAAAAAGTTTTATTCAATGTGTAGTGTTTGCATAAATATAAGAAATCATTCTATCAGTGTAGTTTTACTCATAGTTAAAATTGCTATAAACATGCGTTTAAAATTTGTTGTCTCTAATATTTATATTACTTTTTCCCAAGAACCTTTTCATTTACTCATGTCAGCTATGAAACCGGAACTGTCACTTAAATCTCAATACGTAGGTAGTAGTAGTATTTTCATTGGTCCTCGCGGAAAACGAACTCTTTTGCTTCTGTGCTTTGAAATTTTACAGCAGGCTACACAGCTCTCGTGTTTGCTTACTAAAACTCATAAAAACTGAAAATAAGCCCTTGCACTATTGTGGATCCCATCTACATTGTAATTAGTCAATCAAGCTATTCCATCATTTAGATATGAAAATCTTAAAGTCCACTTAGTTTTCAATTACTAACATCGGTTTTGATACAAAAAGAAGTTGGTGAAATATTGCTATTATTTTTTTTTATAGGAGAGGGGGCAAACGTGTATGCGGCTCACCTGATGGTAAGTGACTACCGCCGCCCATAAACAACTGCAATACCATGGAGGGATTTGCAGATGCGTTGCCGGCCTTTTAAAAAGGAGTACGCTCTTTTCTTGAAGGTCCCTAAGTCGTATCGGTCCGGAAAAATCGCTGATGGTAATCGATTCCACAAGGAAGTCGTGCGAGGAAGAAAACATCGAGGAAGAAAAATCGCACAGTGGTGGACCGCCAATCATCTAGATGGTGTGGATGGTATCGAGAGTTCTGCCACGATGTGCGTTCGTGAAATTTGGCGGCTGGGATTAATCGGAACAATTCATCAGAGCACTCCCCATGGTAGATGCGAAAGAAAATGCAAAGGGATGCAACATCTCTTCGCAGTGCCAATGAATCGAGCCGATCGGAAAGGGATCGGTCGTCGACGATTCGAGCCGCTCTGCGCTGGATGCGGTCAAGTGGAAGGAGCTGGCACTGGGGAGCCCCTGCCCAGAGATGGGAACAGTATTCCATATGAGGCCGAACCTGCGCCTTGTAAAGTTGCAGGCGGTGTGCCGGCATGAAATACTATCCCGCTCTGCTGAGCACGCCAAGTTTTTTAGAGGCCAATTTGGCCTTGTCTTCCAAGTGACCACGAAACTGCACGTCACTCGATATGTCGACGCCGAGGATTCCGATACTGGCTGAGGCAACTAAGGGAGTGCCTTGAAACTGAGGAGATACGACAAAGGGGTTCTTTTTAGCGGTAAAGGCGCAAACTTGTGTCTTCTGAGGATTAAACTGGACTAGATTTATTCGCCCACAGTCCGAGACTTTGTCCAGCAAAGACTCGACTTCAGACACAAGTTTGTTCCGGTACTCGGCGACGTTTTTCCGAGAAATATTGGCACGGCCGGTGTATAGAGCATCACCAGTGCTGTCATCCACATAGCAATGAATGTTACCAGTAAGCAACATATCATTGATATGCAGTAGAAACAGCGTTGGTAATAGCACAAAGGCTTGTGGAACACCACCGTTAGTATGCTGATAGACACCCAACATATTTAACTAAAAACATTCTGTCATAATCACAGTTTTGTGTACACAGTTCTGTTAGTCATTTGACAATAACGATAAATCATCCCGACATCGGTTTGGATATTTTAAGTCTGACAATTTTTGATGCTGGAAGAAAAAAAGTATTCAATAGAATTCTCATTAATTTCATCAGTTATTATCAGTTTATTTCGCAGTAGGTAGATGGCAGTACTATGAGATTAAAACTACATAAACAAAAACTGTACCCATTAGTACTCAGCGACAATAAGTTGAGGTTCGAGTGGGGTGCCGTCTCAAACAACAAAGTCGCTAACATTTATATTATACATAAATAAGGAATAAACTATATTCTATTAAAATTCTGCTTCTGTCAAAAATACGCTATCAGCGCTGCTAGCGGTGTGTAATGAAATTATTTTACGATATAACAATATAAAGAAATAGAAATGTTGTGTTTAGTTGATAATATCGCCAAACGATATCTATTCATTCATTTGGTCAGACTATATCTGATATTATTAAAAACAATGTTTAATTTAATTAAATGCCACCATTTCGTGCTATAATTAACTACTTTATGATATTATTAATTCTAAGATCTGGCTATAAAAAGGATATAAACATCTCTTTATTTAAACTACATGGATAGTTAGGGTTTTGCAATAATAACAGTTTTATCAGTTCATTAATAGATAATCAAAACTTTTTTATAGATTAGAAATTAATCTTAGATAGATCTAACATTTTATGAATTTCGATACATATACATGTCACTTTAATCTACTATTTAAGTTATAATTAGTTACTATAAACTTATTAATTCCTACTAAAATGAAATAAGGAAAGAACTGAAAATGAACGTTAGAATTTCCAAATAATTATAAATAAAAATTAAACATAAATAAAAATTATAAATTTCATTTTATTCATTAGTAACTGGAGGTTAAATGTTACTACTTTTTGGATTTCACGTAAGATGACACTGGTCTGATAAAGTGAAATATAGATTGTCGGCGTAGTTAAAATTATAACGCAACAGTTAAAACTCATTTGAGGCTTCATTTATAAATGTTATGTTATATTATTTAAAAAAAAACATCAATCATCAATAATATAAAATAGAAATTAACATCTTGAGAACGGAAAATACTTAACCCTTTTTTTATGATCCGTAATCGCATAAAAAGTAGCCTATAAGTCCGGGTCCCTAGATATCTACCCACAAAATTTAATGGAAATTTGTCCAGTAGTTTTTACGTGAAACGGTAATACACAGACAGACAGACGGGCCTCAGTTATTCGGCCTCAGTGCCCTTTATTTAGTCCCCTAGAGTTGTTTTTTCCAGAAAATATTAGAATTACAGACACGACTTTTCTACAGATTTATTATCATATATATAGATGAGTTGTTATTAGCGAGATGCTTCTGCCTATCTCCTGCTCCATTTCCCTTCTGTCGCTTTTTACAACACCCACGGGATAGTATAGGATAGTTTATTCTCTTACTTCACCAGTATATTGCAAGTAAATGATATTTTTCGTCTACTTTCAAATAAAGATATTTTTATGTGGTAGATGATGCTCTAGCTATATTTGTAGTTGCCTCGGCCGGTGAAGGACCACGCTCTCACAGAATACCAGCGTAAAATAGCAGTTTAAACACTGCTGTGCTTCGTATAGTGAGTGTAGAGGACTGGAGAGCACTTTCCTGGAAACGAGGCATTCGTAAACGCGTGACAACACATCTGTATTTTGACAATAGATGTAGATGTCTATGCGCCGCAGCAACTGCTTAACACCAGGTTGACTATGTGCTCGTTCATCGCCTTTATACTATTAAAAAAAAAAACTTTTCAAATTTTAAATTACTTTTAAACATTAATGTATAATAATAATGACTTAATATTTATAATGTTGTTATTAACTATTTGTTTTCAATTTATCCCTTAATTAATCTAAATATTAAAGCAAATCTTAATCTCGGTACGGTATCCTTTCTACGACATTCAGGATTCTTGGAATTCGGCCAAAAACGACGATGGCACGATTAAGCCACCAAACATCTACGTACGTTGATTTATTTCTCAAATCAAAGAGTTCATATTCGCTTGCATACATTTAAAAGGCTTTAAAAGCTGGCACATTCTTGAAAATGTATACATTTAAAAAAAATAGTGGCTGTATAAGAATATCCACTACCTACTAACATCAACACTTAGGTGTTGCAAGAGATGATGGGCAGCAGTACCTTCTTGATATCAACACAAACAACAAAACGCGAACATAGATCCACAAGTGCACTTAATAAGGCTATTGAAGAACGAAATATTTTATCAAAAGAAAAACATTTCTACTGACAACTTCTTCGTTAATCATTTTTAAACGTTACAAAAAAAAATAGTATAGTAGTATTCATGAATGTAAAAAATGTTATCTAATTATGTAAAATACTGTTGCGGCGCTGTCGTCGCGCTACAAGCGAAACTTATGAAAGCCTAAATCACTACGGTATAGATGGAATAGCTCTGTACTACCACACGGGTGCGTACTTCTTCCTTTCACGGCCAAATTAGGGGTGGAAAGTGATGCGAACACGTGCATGCAACACGGCATCAGATTACTTGCATTCTTCTCGAGTCACCGCAGACTGCAAGGCGATTCCTGGCACTTGCATATTTGTCGACTACCGGACTGTCCCTATAAACTTCCGGTCTGAACAGGGGAGTGACGTGGCGGCGCTGTGATCGCGCCATACTATTATTAAATAGTTATCAGGAAGAGATACTTGAAACTATATAATAACTAATTGAATTGTTTATATTGTGTTATCATTTTAAAATGATTGAAAACAATGAAATTCCACCGAGCTACTGAAGCAGCGGGGAACACAGAATACTCGTAATGTAACCATCTCTTAATACAAACATCTTAATGAAATTGCAGCATGTTCCAACTATACTAAAACACAAACATTGTTTGCTTGCATAATGCGTGCTTCTCTGCAATATCCTTCGAAATTGCGCCGTGTAAGCACTCTATTTCGATTTGATTGTCATAATGTAAAGTTACACAGGCACAGGCTTCCCCTCATTTCTGAAGAGTTTAGAACATAATTTTTTTTTTATTTCTCAGACATGCTGGCATGATGTTTTACATTCCTTGCCCTATGCATCATAAATTCACTTTTAAAACTGCTGTTAAAAATTTAATTGTTGCCGACGCCGATGCCGAACGAACCCTGTTTGGTCGCGTAACGTTATGGCGAGCGCTTAACCCTTGACTTACTATGGCTACAGCTACCACAGTTCATATAGTACTACCAGAGTATGAAATAAATAATTTCCCTTTAGAGTCTTAATGAGTTTTAACTATATGAGAGGTTTGGAGGGTAAAACATAAAAGACTACAGTCAAGTACAGTGGGTACAATCGGACTAGGTCGTTATGGACGAGCTATCCAAGTCCGATCTTCGCCGGCACCAATGAAATTGTAAATCATAATTTAAAGTTTATATATTTACTATATCATTAGTATTGGTTGCGTTGCATGGTAGAGCCATGCTGCAGCTAAGCTAAGGTTTTATATAATGCATAAATGGGTCAGCTCGATCGGGGTTACACCACGCTCTCACATAATACCAACGTAAAATAGCATCGTGTGTGTGAGTGTAGAGAACTACAGACTCTTTAAACTGGAAATGAGGCATTTTATCTTAGTCCTCAGGGTGGCAACGCATTTTAATTTCGATTCAATGATAGGTGTAGATTTATGTAGGTTACAGCATCTACTTAACATCAGGTGGTAATTGTGAACGTTTGTCACTCTCATTTATAAAAAATTAAAACACCGTATTAATGATGTGAAAATTATTAATATAAATGATAACAATATAAATGATGCGCACTACCTCATTTTCATGCGATATCACTGTCCCCACTAATCCAAAACACCACTACCCCTACACCATTACACTAGAAAAAACACACCACCGTAGATTATACGAGGCATGTTTCGCCTCTAAACTAGGAATCATCGGGAGAATAGATTCTGAAATGGCTGACATTTTATGACTTAGAGAGATCTACATGCCACCGCCACCACCAAAATTATTTTATCACACGAGAGTTTTTATATAAAAATGATTACTCTGAGTTATCCTTAGAGGATAAACATTAGCTGCCGCAACTTTTTTTAAAATTTATGAAGAGGATCAATTCATCGGTACAATATTTTCGTGCAACTTTAACTAATGACGCAATGCACGCCGAGGAAGCTCTCGAGAGGCACTACTTTTTTGTACTTTGTTGTCGAATATCATCAAAATATTTAAGCCATTCCAATTTCATAAGTAAATATATACCTTTCAAATGGTAAAAGAATTTTTCAAATAGGTGCAGTGGCTCCGGAGATTACAAATACAAAATTTGCACTTCCTTTTTATGCTTCGTTTTCTTCACTAGAAGTTAAAATATCACTGCTGAAAATAGGTCTTGTGTCAACGAGATCTTACACTGCCATCTATCGGAATCCGTAAGACTATCTGCCATTTCCCATGGTCGCTTATGCATGGAAACTATACTCATATGGCAAAATGGTCTCTTAATATTAAATTCTCTAACGTCGTAACTTCAAGGAGGCCATACATCTTTTGCATTATTTATTTTATTTTCCATGGTGTGTTCACACGACTTAAACATTTACGATTAATATTTTTTATATAAAATAAGCATAATACTTAGCTTATATGTTCTGAAAATTGTCTATCTGCAATGTTAAGGCTTTAAGAAGCCTGAATGACCTTGACGAAACGGCGAACGCAAAGCTTTTGGCTGACGTCAACTCCGTGTAGCGAAAACTTTCTGTATTATTTAGAAAAGTGCAAAGACAAATTAACAGCAGAGGTGACAAGCATATAATGATATACTATATATATTTGTGCATCACTGAGAATTATGTCGCGGTATCTTCAATGACATTGCACGGTGTGATGCTGTAGCTTAGTCCGGTAGGCATCAAGAGCTATCAAGTGTTAAAGTTTTAAGTACATAAGAGTTTTTATTATATTTGTTTAATCGTATTTGTTTGTGTCTTATTAGTAGCCAAATCAATGAAAATTTAAATTGCAATATTAAGTACTGATTTAGCACGTCCTCGGCGGTGAAGGAAAACATCGTGGTGAAACCTACATGTCTGAGGAATAAGAAAAAAATTCGAAGAAATGCGAAGTTTGTCAACACGCATTGACATTT
This sequence comes from Parnassius glacialis, assembly GCA_033319125.1. Classification (NCBI taxonomy): domain Eukaryota; kingdom Metazoa; phylum Arthropoda; class Insecta; order Lepidoptera; family Papilionidae; genus Parnassius; species Parnassius glacialis. The sequence goes on along the minus strand of JAVANC010000012.1, from coordinate 35,208,909 downwards.
CCTTGCCCTTAAAACCTTTTCAGAAACAAGAAGAGTCGTGTGTCCAGCAGAGGGACTTATAAAGCCTGTTACTTTACTTCTGTATCGTACACATATGCAATATTTACATTCGTTTCAGATACACATAGCTTCCTGAAATTTACAAAGTGAAGTAACACAGCATACGTGTGCTCCAATTGGTCACAGGCCTCTCCTCAATTTAAAAGATTTTAAAAGTACAGAACCTGTATTTTCATTTTTTTAATTTTTTAATTTATTTTTGTATCGTATACATATGCAATATTCGTACTCGTTGTAGATATAGAAGGGTACGTTAAAATTAAAATTACCTA
>JAVANC010000012.1:35158358-35208477 GCA_033319125.1 Parnassius glacialis | reverse complement strand
CAAGAATGTGTTTATATAGCACTTTTTGCATGCAAGCACTATTTTGTATTTAATTTTATAATCGTATACAAGTATGTGCATCTAGATTTCCCTCCGCTATTAAAGTCATACTTATAAAAACAGCGTTTTATTGTAACACATAATTATACAATTCAGTATCACTTACTAAATAAAAAAAATGTCACAATAAAATTACAAAGGTGTTAAAAGTTATCAAAATCTAAGGCACGAGAGCACTCCCCTTCTATTCTTATTTCACATATTGTTTTAATTTCTTCTCTTTCAAAAACCATAACTTTCGTCTTACTTGCGTTCACTTTCATTCCCTTTTCTTTTAATGTCCTGTTCATTAATGTAACCATCATTTGCAACTCGGCTGCCGAAGACGCAAGTATGACTTGATCATCGGCGTACAAAAGGCATTTGACGGTTAACTCACCCATTCTTAACCCGCATTCTTCTACTTTCAAATTTTCCAAACAACTGTCCCATAAATAGGTTAAACAGCCACGGGGAAGCCACACAGCCCTGTCTGACACCTTTATGGATGCCAAACCAGTCCAAATAGGCCCCGTTGATCCTGACACAGGCACTAGAGTCCCTATATAGAGACTTCAATTCCGTATCAGACCAGCGCTCAACCCAAATGAGGTCAGTGTTTGTCATAACACGTTCCTGTCTACTCTGTCATAAGCCTTTTCCAAGTCTATGAACGCACAAAAAACTTTCTGGTTTTTGGCCAAAAATTTCTCCGCAATCATGCGCATGGAAAAGACTTGATCCGTACACCCCATCCCCTTTCTAAATCCAGCTTTTTCCATCAGTTTCTTCCATAACTCTTTCACTTAACACCTTAGCATACAGTTTACCCACAATGCTAAGCAAGCTGATACCACGGTAGTTTTTACAGTCCTGGGGTCGCACCCTTTCCCTTATATATTGGGGACTATAACGGCTTTGCACCAGTCTTCCGGTACCCGCTTCAGTTCCTAACATAAATTAAACAAGGTGTACAGCAGGCCCGCAACCACCCCCCTCTCCAGCCCTTAGCATTTCGAGTGATACTCTATCATATCCGGCTGCCTTACCTGCTTTCATGCTTTTCATTGCTTTCACTATTTCATCTACACTTATATCTCTACCTATCTCCACTTCTTCCGGAATTTCTATTTCACTTACTTCAGACGACTCTTCACTCTTAAACACGCTTTCAAAGTATTCCTTCCATCTCTTTAAATTCGAAACTTCATCATTCAGCATGCAGCCATTCTCGTCTCGTATAGCATTCATTCTAGGCTGTTTTGGATTTCCCCTGGCAGTTCTTACGAGCTTTCAGAACATTTTAATATTTGCCTGGAAGTTACCAAATATTCTTCTATCATTCTTATCTATCTTTTCTTGCTTTTTCCTTTCAACAACTTCTTTTACTCTCTTATTTATACGTCTAAAGTCTGCCTTTTTTCTTTCAATCTCATCATTCATACCGCCAGAATTACCAGCTTTGGTTGCTAGTAAATCTAGCCATGCCCTCTTCTTTGCTTCAACTTCCATCCGTACCTCATCATCCCACCACAACGTATTACTTTTTACTTTCATTCGTTCTCTTACTTACACCACATACTTCGGTGGCTGTATCCACCAAAACTTTCTTAACATTATTCCATACATTCTTCAAGTCTAAATCATACATACAAAATTCATTCAACACTCTTATATTTTCCCTCAGTCTGCATTTATACTTCTCTTTCACATCTTCATCTTGTAGCCTCTCTATTCTTATACGCTGTAACGCAGTAGTAGACACAGATGTCCGATGGCGCCAACGCTTGAACAGACCATTAATTCGGCATAAGACCAAGTAATGATCCGTCCCTACGTTGGACCCCCGGAAAATTCTTGTATCTACCACTGCGCTCCTCATTCTTCCATCCACAATTATGAAATCTATCATGCTTCTATCATCCCCTCTTTCCCATGTATACATGTGAATCCTCTTATGACGAAAGAAAGTGTTCGCCACAAAAAGATTCTTTTCCACACATATGGTGAGGAGGTCTTCACCATTCTCATTTATTCTTTCATCGCCAAACGCTCCTAATATCCTTTCATAACCAGATCTCTTCACTCCAACCCTTCCATTAAAATCTCCTAACATAATAATACTTTCATTTTCCTTGCATTTCGTCAACACCAGCCTTACCATGTCCCAAAACTGCTCTCGGATATAAGTGGGCTTAGACATATCTGGGGCGTACACCCCAAGCACAAACAACTTCTTTAAGCCCACTTTCATTCGTATCCACAGCAGCCTTGGGCTTATACATTCATACTCTTTCACACATTGACCCATTCTTTCTGAAAGGATGACACCGACTCCCTCGCATGCCCGCTCGGTCTCGTCTACACCAGACCAGTAAGCCGTATACATGCCATGTGCAGTGACATCTCTTCCCTTTCGTTTCGTCTCATTCACACATAACACATCTATTCTTCTATCATTCATCATTTCGCATATTTCATCCATCTTATCATTCATTGCTCCACATACATTCAGCGTAGCCAAACGGGCCTCCGCAATCCACTTTTCGCCCCTCCAGGAGACAGGACGTGACGGGTGGCGAACCTCGTCGCCGGTTTTCCTCCCGGAGATTCTTCGCACCCCTGCCCCATTAAAGGGGCGCCGGGAACTCGAGGCCATTTCTTTCAATTTTTGGCTCATGGTGCGACAAAAAGGGGTGGTAGATTTTACGCCGCTACCACACGGCGAGGAGCCGAGTCTGTCGTTTCGGCTTTGTCGCTCATTTAGCACCACCCGAGGGACACGTGTAGGATGGGCCTAGGGTTAGGTGGTCAAAGCCTACGGATGCGAGCGACTCATCCCCCAATATAATTTGATTGCCAAATAAGGGTTTCTTTAAAGCATCCTTATCCCATTGTATTACACAATTGCGTACGACCTTCTTATCGCCCATTTCATTTCTTTTCGGTCCCTATTTTATATTTATCGAAAGGTGACTTTCACGATATTTAATATTACATTGCAAATAAATGTGAAAAAATTGCATCGAATCGATGTTTTGATAGTAACTCAATATTGATTGCTTGTTTCCAGCGATACTATAGGCAATGGTCACTTGCAACTAATTCGGGGGATAGAAAATGAAATGCGCTACAACCATTAATTATAGGGACTCTCTTACTATTAAAAGTGGAATGCAGAAGACATACGTAGGTTAGAGGAAAACATATTCTATAAAAACTTTTTAGTTTGTTTTAATATTTTACCGTGCAATTATAGGGATATTAGCTTCTACACCATTGGACGTGATGAAAATGCTTAATATAATTGGTTTATTCACTTCGTACGAAAATATCAGATGGCATTTACAATAAAAGATTAAGTTCATTCTTGTCCTTTTATGATAAAAAGTAAATAAGTACGACAATTATTTTCGATGTTCACGTATTAATGTAATACTTATTCAGTCTATTATTTATTTTTACCTTTGCAATTTGCCGTTTCAAAATTTTATTGTAGATTTACACATTAATTCTCAATGGCCATATCCTTAGCGGGATCGTTCTATAATTCCCTCATTCGTGGAGCAGTTCAACGTTTCGATATGGTTCACTCAATTTCTCTGAAAAATTGCTTAGAATGGTCAGTTTTTTTATAAGATAATAACAAACGAGCACACAGTCCACCTGATGGTAAATTGTTGCTGTGGCCCCTAGACATCTACATCTACCTTCGTTTGCGAATTAAATTGCAGATGCGTTGTCAGCCAAGAGGACTAAGATAGAATGCCCTTTTTTCCAGTAAAAATGGTTCCGGTTCTCTACACTCACCATACAAAACACAGCAGCATTGAGATGCTACTTGAAGCTGGTATTCTGTGAGAGCGTGGTCCTTTCCCGTTTGAGCCGACCCATTCGTGCTACAACTATACTACTAATAGCTGCAGCATGACTCTACCACGTATAAAAAACTTCAGGTCAGTACATGTAACTATTTCATACGATTTTGTGGCGGCACTGACGTCGTGCCACAAGCGAAACACATCGAAGCCTAAATCGCGCTTACAAAGTTCCGAAGTTAAAGCAGCATATGTACAATAGCTCCGAATTACCAATCGGAGCGTTGGCCGCTCCCCGGGCAGAACAACTACCCGGCGGGAGATCTCCCTTTCCTTCCACCTGCCACAGTGGTGATACCGACGTGATCTGAACACGCAATCAACAACCTTCAGAAACTACAACTTCAAACCTTCGTCATTATCCTCAAGTACCCCATTCATTCGCTCCCGAGCAGATACTGTCTGCAGTCTTCACATTCTGCAAGCCATTTAGCTTTACAAAATTCATCGCAGCACTGGAATAATAATGCTTCCTGTTCCTTTAAGCTACTCTCTGCGCTACAGTGTTCAGCACGGCTCTGAGCCTTACTGCTAGCCTCTGCTTCACAGCACTCTCGCGCAGATTACTTGCCTTCTTCTCAACTCACCCGAAACTTACAAGGCAATTCCCTGGCACTTGCAAATTCGTCGACATCTAGACTGCACTATCGACCTCCGGTCTGAGCAGGGGGGTGATGTGGCGGCACTGACGTCGCGCCACAAGCGAAACATAACGAAACCTAAATCGCGCTTACAAATTTCCGAAGTTAAAGCAGCATAGTATATAAAATAGCTCCGAACTGCCAATCGAAACGTTGGCCGCTCCCCGGTCAGAACAACTTGCCCGGCGGGAGATTTCCCTTTCCTTCCACCAGCCACATTTTATTTTAAAACGTTTTCTGCAAAGCTGGAATATGTGGAAAATATTTTTGTAGAATTTTTTTTTGTTTCTTGTCTTTTATAATTTTTGTGAAAATTGACTAGCCCTTTTAAAGTAGTATCAAAGACCCTTAAACTGAATTGATCAATGAACTTACAGTCCACCATATGGAGACAAATGCAGACCATATACATAGACCTGCAGCCAACTTATAACAAAGAATGCTCCATATGCGTTGTCACCATGCGATGCGATTTTTTTATACAATTATTGTGAAAAACGAGTACTCAGTGCACCTGATGGTAAGTGGATGCTGTAGTACATATACATCTAGATTATCCTCAATTCAGGATCAAAATGCGCATGCGTTTTCTTCACTGAGGACTAAGATGGAATGCCTTGTTTCAGTAAAAAGGGTCTCCGGTTCTCTACATTCACCACACAAAACACAGCAGCTAAGCCGCTATATTATGCTGTTAGTCTGTGAGAGCGTAGTTATTTTGATTATCAATTGGAAATAGATGTAGGTGTCTTAAGTTACATACAGTAACCACTTACCTTCAAATTGACTCTGTGTTCGTTTGTCGTTCCCTCTCGTATAAATAACTACCTGATAGTGGCGGAGAGCAGCGTCATAGCTTTGTGTTCATCAATCCGTCGTCCTCACATAGATGGCAGCTAATCCTCCCTATAAGGAGATAACATTATGTCCAGTTTTTGATTAACATAAAAAAATATACGTACATATTTATCTGGAATCTGAATATTGCATCAAAGGTAGGCAGACAAATCTACATATATACCCATATGTTTTATTTCATCAAGGTTATCATCACCATTACAGTCCATAACAAGTCCTCTGCTGAACATATTCCGCCTCAAGGAACGCCCTGGAACTGTCCTCAACTTCCTGCAACCATTGACTTCTTGCATCTCTTACCAGGTCATTCGAGCTGCATAGTCACCCACTGCTACTTCAGCTTACTGATTGATTATTAATTTTGTGTTTTATTTTATACGTGTAGTTCTTAACAATTATTTGTTTAAATCTAAAATATATTTATGTGAAAAACAGTTTATGAAGCATTAGTCAACAAATCAAACCTAACGCTCCCACTGTAATAGAGACTGAATTCAATGGGCCAAATTGCGGGGACAGCAGTGCTCTGCAAATGGTCAACATGATTGTGGCTTAAGTTAAAGGATTAAGAGAGCGATTAACTATTAAAAGAAACATTTTTTTAACGCGGTGGAGCCATGCTGCAGCTATATTATGGGTTTAGTGCGTATGGGTTGGCTTAACCGCGGAAGGTCTACGATCTCACAGACTACCAGCGTAAATATGCAGCTTGATGCTGCTATGTTTCGTATAGTGAGTGTAAAAATACGGAGACCATTTTTACTGGAAACAAGGTATTCCATCTTAGACCTCTAGTGTGACTACTCATCCGCATTTCGATTCTTAGTCGTGGCGAGATATAAATATCTAGGGGCCACAGCATACTCTTATTATGAGATGGGCTGTATTTTTCTTATATAAGAGGGAGCAAACAAGTTTGCGACTCACTTGATGGTAAGTGACTACCGCAGCCCATAAATAGCTGCAACACTAATCCCATAAAACAATTAGTAACAAGTTCTTATACTATTTTTAAAGCAATATCGCCAACTCAATACTTGGAATACTTCCGTAATACTTGACCTTTTATCCTACTACAGAGGGTAATGTGTTTTTCAGCCTTTATATGCATTTATTCATGAATGTGTGCATGTTTTCTTCCATTGTGGTGCTTTAGAGAAGTCAGCCTATATATGTATACATTTATGTATGTGTGCATGTTTGTTCTTTTGTAGTGCTCTAAAGACCAAATTTGTTGGCCGATTTTGAAGATTCTTATGTTAATCGATTTACCTTAATGTCGTGAGTGTCACTAGACATGAAAGTAAATTCAATGTGCCGACAACCAGATGCCATATTGCTCAAAAGAAAATTGAAAGTCGATGAACTATGTCAAGTGGGGGTATCATTGATTAGGTCTTTCAAAATCATGTTAAATATGGGCTTCCACCAAAGATACATGTATGCCTGTCTCATCAAAGTGGAAATGGTGTTATGTTATTATGTCCATTTTAAAATATATTCTAACGACTATATTATAAAATGAGATTACAAAATAAATTATATTTCGGTTCGTTACTAGCCGTTTCATTTTTAATTTCATATTTTATATATATATATATTATATATATTATAGATCAGTCACTTACAACATGGGCTTAACGACTGGGCAGTACCGGAAGATCGTAAGCTGTCGGGCGCCACCGGAAATTACGCAGCGAGCGGAGGGTATGAATCAACTGTCATGTTTATGGTATCATAGAAAACGTCATTTTACAATTTTAAATTAATATAATTAAATATAATATTTAAATTAAATATCTATCAAGAATTATTCAATAAATATAATAGTTGTGTATAAATACTATATATAAGTATAGTAATAAATATAAATATGTATAAGTATATATAAGTAATATACAGAATGTCCCAGTAATGGTGGATAATCTGGTACGTACGTGTTCGGGCGGTGGGGGGGGGGGGGGGGGGGTGACCTCGGTTCCCTAAAAAAAATTCTATCCCGAACGGTTCGCGGTTTTATAAAATTCCGAAAATTCGTAATTCTGCTCACATTTGTGGTCATCACGTCCGCAGTTTAATGCCTAGATCGGATTTTTTTCTTTTAATGTGTTCCCTAATAATGATGTTTTAAAAAAACACTTAAAAGTTTTCAACTACTATGGGTAGTATTTTATAAGACGGCACTAAACATAAGTTTAAATGTTTTACTTTATTTAACTGCTAAGTTTGAGAACCTGTGGTGAAAAAAACTAACAAAACATGGCGTAGACCGCGAACCGTTCGGGATAGAATTTTTTTTTTTGGGAACCGAGGCCATCTCCCCCCCCCCCCCCCGCCCGAACACGTACGCGTGCGTGCGTGCGTGCGTGCGTGCGTGCGTGCGTGCGTGCGTGCGTGCGTGCGTGCGTGCGTGCGTGCGTGCGTGCGTGCGTGCGTGCGTGCGTGCGTGCGTGCGTGCGTGCGTGCGTGCGTGCGAGCGTGCGTGCGTGCGTGCGTGCGTGCGTGCGTGCGTGCGTGCGTGCGTGCGTGCGTGCGTGCGTGCGTGCGTGCGTGCGTGCGTGCGTGCGTGCGTGCGTGCGTGCGTGCGTGCGTGCGTGCGTGCGTGCGTGCGTGCGTGCGTGCGTGCGTGCGTGCGTGCGTGCGTGCGTGCGTGCGTGCGTGCGTGCGTGCGTGCGTGCGTGCGTGCGTGCGTTCTTGCGTGCGTGCGTGCGTGCGTGCGTGCGTGCGTGCGTGCTTAACTAAGTACGTTATTATAGATCCAGGATTTTGTCTGATACTACTCAATTGAATAAAAAGTTAAGTATTTCTCTAATTTTGTTATGTTCTTCTAAAAACATAAATGTAATCATTACAAAGTGGTAGTTACATACTGGTATATTTTGTGTTTATTTCTTATTTTGGTTCATTTCTTATGAACACATTCTTTTTAAATAATTTGTTCGCACGCAACGAAAGGCAAAATATGTGGAAACAAATATTGACTCTGTATTCATCCATATGTACTCTTGTTTTCAACGAATTAAATGATTTTATTTCGATATTGATTTTGTTCACTTATTTTTAAGCAATTTTTCAATATAATCAAAGAAAAATATAAGTAATGTAAAAAATATTAAAATATTGTGTTGCCAACCTTACACCTAATTGCGGCTGGATTAAAAGATGTAACACGCAGTAATCACATGGTGGGATCTCGGACTATTCTATTCCCAACTAATATTATATATTTGTTAGTTTATTCTATGGTTTGTACTTCTTTCAAGCAGCAACGGAGGAACATATGACATGATTTTTTGCATACAGATGGTTTATGAGCCACAAGTTGGTTTAAATACTTTATATCTCCAAAAATGCACGGTTTCTGTATATTACATTTGGAGCGAAATACTATAATTACCTTTTAATGCTAAAATGGTTAAAATTTAGTTTGAAGATTTTAGGTCTTGGAATAACACACCGGACACTTTTTCGGAAAAAAACATGGTTCCTCTGGAACAGCTATTAGCTGGACAATTATGACGAAATTCTGTAAAGAGATTTCATAGGTCCTGAAAAAACATAAATTATTTGTAAAATATATTTTATATGTCATTTCAAAATATTTTTAAAATATATACAGTTTATGTGGATTTTAAATTAAACCGAATTCAATAAAAATTACGTGTTTTGGTTTGTTTTTCAAATTCTATATAAATACTGTTCTACCCAAGGTGAGCTGTTAGAAAATGTTATATAGCTTCAAGTTCGCCTTTTTACGGAACTTTGGTGCAATAAGAAAAGAATAAATAAAGAATTCACTTTACCTTCACTTTACACACACTCCAGTAAAAGCGATGTTGTTAGAGAGGTCAACTACAACGTTGGTGATTTAAATACCGAATAAGTATGTGAATTAATAAGTAGCACGTTTGCTTTTACAGTAAATTGATAGTTAAGAGCGTTTTTCTTTCATGTATCCTCTGAACGGGCAAAACTTCGCAAGGACAGCAATAAAGCCTTGGCTGTAGCTTCCTCGTAAACCTCGAAAATCGCTGCAAAGGTAGATGGACTGTACATTGAGTGTTGTGGCCACTTAATTTTACAAGCAAATACCAACGAGCAACATAAGCAAGAGTTGCTGCTGTGGCGCTCTCTTACAGCAGTGCAAGTTAAATAGTGTTAGATGTGTGTACGATGCCAGCAAGCGGTAGTAGCATTTGTCTGTTATTTTAACAAACGTCTCACTCAAATTTCATATAATACTAGCTAGCCAGGCAGACGTTGTTCTGCCCTCTCCGACGACCCTGTGTCCTATAAAAATTCTTAAATTCGTAATAAAAAATATTAAGGGTCACTTATAGGGATAAAAACTATCCTATCTCTCAAGTTGGACCAAACTGCACACAGTGTGCAAAATTTCATTAAAATCAGTTCAGTAGTTTAGGAGTTCATCGCGGACAAACAACGTGACACGTAATTTTTATATATAAAGATGTATGTATATCACTCTCTTTGTTTGCAGATAACTGTGGGGTGGGATGCGTAGACGTGTACTACGATAGCTCCTAAAAATTATACAAGTATTGTGGTAATAACATGAAATCAATGAGTTTTTTAATATCTATTACTTTCATTGAAAACATGCGAACTTTAGATTCTCCTATAAATAACATACAGTATATGACCGCAGTAACCAACTGCGTGAATCACACAGTGACTTTACACAGACACTACCAGTTATTAAGGAAGGCACACCAGTGGATGACATAAACTCATGTTTGCCTCAAGCACTGTCTGTGTGTGTAGCCGATTTAATATCAACAATGATATTAAGTGCTATTCATACCATTTAAAAATGGTCCGGTTTCATTACGTTTCAATAGAGAATCGCAAATGAGTACACGATTCGTTAGGTTTCTTTAAGTGAGCTCGTGTGGTACCCAATTATAGAGATCCTTTGTATAGCCAGACTTTTTCTAATGGGTCAAAACTGCTTTGCAATCAATCTTCAATCCTTCGGCTATGTTGTGACTTCTAATATGTCGAACTTGCTCCATTTTTCATAAATGGCATTGACTTAATCTGTATGAGGGCAACTATAGCGAGCTGCATCTTTGACATCGAAATTCCCGGACTGGAAACGCTTAAAACAACTTTGAGCTACTCTTAGGGATTCTGCATTAGGTTCATAAACGTAACAAATGTTTTTCGGCTTGAGTCGCATTTTTCTCTTTTTTTGCAATAAAACTTCAAAATATATCGAATTTCATCAATACACAAACAGAGAGAAAAAAAGTGAAAATGGCGGGGAAAAGGTTTTCCTCTTTATTTTTATTTTTCTTAAAGTCCTATATGTATTGATCTTAAAACTATCCAGATATAAACAGTACAGCTAAAGAGATTTTTCTTCAATTTTACACAAACGAAATACGATTTTATACGTGGTAGAGCCATGCTGCAGCTATATTAGTAGTATAATTGTAGCACGAATGAGTCGGCTCGACCGGAAAGGACCACGTTCTCACAGAATACCAGCGTAAAATGGTAAAGCTATTTGGGTCGGTCATCTGCCGCCAAATAGCAGTGTATAATACAATAAAAGAGCCAAAAAATAAAATAAAGATTAGTGCCAGTGGTCAAGTAATTTACAAATTTGAGTCAATATCGCAGGAAGCTAATCGCGCCACCTATCAGAAAAAATAGAACAACGTCTGCCGGGACAGCTATATTAAAAAAAATGTCTTTTACTTTAATTTAATGTATTCAATATTAATATAAAGATTGCATAAAAATCCAGCCGTTAATTATTTTTTAACAAAGACAACTAATCAACCAACCACGTGGTTTAAAATAATCAGATGGGCTTATTTCCAGCCCTTTACGCTCTTATCTCAAGTCGCTCTTGGGTGGATTAATTAAAGCTCTTTTCATTAGATATCGTGCTTCATTGATTAGAGTTTGCACTCTCTACTCACATGATGCACGAAGTATAACCTATTTTAAAAGAAATAAAAAGACACAGTCTGCGTTGATCTATTATTATTAATTATAAAAATAATAATTTCGTACATAGTGTCATGCTTTTATATTATGGTTGTAGCACAAATAGGGAAGGACCATTTTCTCACTGAATACCTGCGTGAAGTACCAGTTAAATTATGCTGTATTTCGTATGGTGAAAGTAGAGATCCGGAGAATCGTTTTTACCGGAAACAGGGCATTCCATCTTAGTTCTCAAGAGTAACAACGCAATTGAATTTTGATTCTTAATCGAGGATATATGCAGATTTCTATGGGCCACAGAATCCACTTACCGTGAGGTGGACTGTGTGCTCGTTGGTCACCCTTATGGTATAAAAAACATCGTCAGAACGTTATTCAAACATGCGCCATATATTATTTGCGTATTAATATAACAATTTGATATTATTTTACCTAGCAATACTAAAGTATTCTATATTACATCCAATACGTGAAGTACAATACATGCATCATTAGAACATAATTGAGAGATCGTGATCAGTTAGATCGTTTGCCAGATCAACACTCGCGTTTCGGTCAATTAAGACCCTTCTGATTGGCGTGATTATTATGTAATATACGAGATATAGTTTAATATATATATATGTATATATATATATATATATATATATATATATATATATATATATATATATATAATCTTATTTTGTTACGTTGACATAATTACAGAAGACCACGGTTAAACCAGAAAACCCTAACAACGTTCAATAGACGGTGTTATAACCTTTCCTACAGCTTATCAAAAGTCCACTGCTGAACATTGGGCTCCATATAGATTGTCTCATAGTTGGGATATTTACCATAGCTGCCACGCTTAGCAGGTGGTTTGGTAAAAGCAGTTGGCATCCTGCTTGCGAATTGTAACTATGACAAAGTCCCCCATGAGGCAAATCTAGGAGGATGAACTATGTTCATAATGGACTTTTATATTATATATAACATTGTTTTGATTTTATTATAATTAAGAAGAAAAAGAGAAACTTAACGTTGTATTGAAAAAGGCTCCAAAGTTTGTTGCCTGTTCTTCGCTAAGGGTGTCTTATGGAACCGGTGTAGACTTTGACATAGAAGCTTAAAACAAACTTGTATTGAATAATATAGTTTTGACATAAACTTTAAGAGTCTTATGTTCATCAATGAAGTTACATGGCATTTAGAGAGACAATAGTTTTTTGTCTGTTCTTTCCTGAACGTGTAGTTTCTTGAAAGTTTCTTGTCAAACCGGTGTAAATCTAATTTTTAATATAATATTGACTTAGAGAGTTCTATGTATATCCTGTGTATAACATAAAATAATAATTCATATTTTAAATTATATTTTATATCCATATTTTCTAAAAAACAGTATGTGAGAATATGTTGAAGTTTTATGCCCGCGAAAACAAGGAATAGGTTTTTATTATACAATAGGGGTGAGAAAACAAGCACCATTCCACTTGATGGTATGTGGATTCTTGGGCCCATATGGGGACATCTACATATTATATCCTCGATGAATAATCAAAGTGTGAATACGTTGTCACAAATGAGGACTAAGATGGAACGCCCCGACACCAGTAAAAGAGTATTCGGTTACTTACACTCACCATACGAAACACAGCAAAATGAAGATACCACCAGATAAATGACCACACCTTGAAGAAACCTATCCCTGGTACGTCGATACGACATCAATGTTAACAAAATAGGCGTGCAAATTTACTTAATATATGCTTAGTTCTATCGAATACCATCCGTACAGTCCGAGCTCGAGAGTCACAAGCTTCTCTACTAATTTTGTCAATATACTAAGGCGTTTATAATTTAAAATGTTGTGTTTGGAACAAAAATTTATAATTATGATAATTGTCTTGTTTGTTCGAGAGGCTAGAAAATGGTCGAAAATTTTGTCAGAGTAAAATGATCTAGAATCGACTAGGAACCATAGACTTAGAATAAACTGGCTTGATTTGTCATTGCATGCGTTAGCTAGTGATGTAAATTTTACTTACAAGGGCTATTGAAAAATGATTGTTAAGAAAGAGGTAAAAAGATTTAAAGAAATGTTTTTAGCACGAAACTGAATAACTTTATGATTATCTTTGCAATGCTACTGACAAAAAGTCTCCAATTTGCAATTAATCCACGTCAGTAGTAAGAGTAACATTTACATAAAATTTATTGTCATTGAGTATGACTGAACTAACAAAAATATTCTCTGCTTTTTGGAACTCTGTGGAAGATTTATTGGCTACTTTAGGAATTGCTTCACTAAACCAAAGCTGTTCCGTCACATTTTCAAGTTTTTGCGAGTCACAAATTACAGCAAGATTACTAACAATATTCTAACACTGTTTTGATAAGTTATATACATTACCCGCAATAATATAACCAAATAATGTGTTCTGTAAGTTAGGACCGTTAAGTAATTTAATATGCCCATCTAATAAAATGTTGAAATAAATATCAGCCCCCAAGAGAAGCGATATTTCACGTGGTAATTTAAAGTTATCATACGATAGCTGAATATCTTTAGCCAATTGATATTTACATATTTCAAATTTTTGTTGAGGTAAAGATGTTCTAATTGAGTTAACTACATTACATTTAACTTTCAATTTTACATTTTGCACTGGAGAGAAAATGTCAATATGAACATATTTATTTATTTTATTGATTTTATTACCAATACCAATAATACTGGTTTTTTAAGTCATGGGATCCAATGACAGTTTATTCATTAAAGAGGTAGTAATATATGAAGGTTGACAGCCGCTATCAAGTAATGCCCTCACATATAATTGTTGTCTCTTAATGTCAAGTACTTTTACTTTGACCGTCGACAAAAGTACCTGTGTGGAAGAAGAGATATTTGTGTGAAGAGTTATGGCTTGCTCTTGATCTGCCTTACTATTACTATGCAGCAGTGTATTGTGGTCTATCTTACAGACCTTATAATTATAATGAAATCTACAACGTCCCTTGTGCCTATTGAGGCAAGTTTTACATAGTTTAAGATTATCTACAAATTTAATTCGGTCAGCCTCAGTAGCTATTTTAAATCTTGAACATTCAAATAATTAATGGCCAATATTGTTACAATATTTGCAACTCCTTTCATGGGTGCCTTTTGTTACAATATTGGTAACTTTATATGATTTACTAGAATCACTCTTATCGCCACTTTCCTCAAGCGCCATCGCACGCTTCTCTAAAAATTTTAAGAACTCATCCATCGTTGGTAAAGGATCTTTAGGATTCCTATCATGCTGAAATGCCCTGTTGGTATATTGATCCAATGTATTTGTTAAAATACTATTAAGCAACATATTTAACAGTGGTAGAGCCACACGGCAGCGTTTGCTGTACCACGGATGGGCCGGCTCGAACCGGGGTGGTACCTCAACCTCACAGAAAACCAGCGTGAAGTAGAGGTTTACCTCTGCGTTTCGCTTGGTGTGTGCAGGTGGCCGGAGGCCCTTTTTACTGGAAATGAGGCATTCCATCTTAGTCCTCACGGGTGACAACGCATCTACATTTTGATTTGTAATAGAGGATAGATGTAGATGTCTATGGGCCGCAGCAACCACTTACCATCAGGTGGACTGTGTGCTCGTTTGTCACCCTTATTCTTATAAAAAAATCTCATTTATAAATGGGTTGCTGTAAATTTTTAAGATCATAAATCTGTTGCTGCATTTCTGAAATAAAAGCCCTTATAGAAGCCATAGTACCCCGGTGCATAGATGGCAATTTCAAAATTATGTTTATGTCATTACTTATCAAACGAGACTTATTATCAAATCTTATCTTAATTAAATGTAAGGCTAATCTAATTATATGACTTATTAACTAATGGAAAATTAACAACTACAGCTAATGCCTCTTCACAATAGTACTTCCTTAAGGTAAATAATTTTTGAACATCAAAAAGTGTTTAAATATTATGAAATTAAGCCATAAACAAATCTATGAATGGAGTATAGTTTGTATAATCTTTACCACTAAACACAGGCATTAGGCACTTTTGAGCATGAGCCAGTTGTACTTTTTGACAAAAGACATGAGTTCATGTTTTATAACATATTTTCTAATTTTGAAACAAACGAAAAATATTTTTCCTCTAAAATCTCAATATTTTCTTCGTCTTTCATGTCAATAGCCAAAATTTCCAATAAGATTATCTCATAATCACGAATTGCATTCATTAATGTATTTTTACACGCTTCCAATATTGCAATGCAACATGTAGTCAGATAACTGGTATCATTTACATAATTTTCAATTCTTGTTACAATACCTTTAATAAGTCCTAGTTGAATCTTTAACTTTTTTAATTCTTCCTGCATTAATCTTAATATTTTAATCGCAACACTAAGCTGCACCAAAGACTTTTTACTTTAGTATTCACGTGCACAACAGTCAAAAGAGGTAGTCAAAGAGGATATGTATTAATGTGTTTTGTTTTGCTTGCCTTTAGCCTTGCCAGTTGACTTTAATAGCTGCCAACTTAAAGTTATTAAACTCGCAGAGGGCAGCACTTATGAGCAGCATGAACTCAATACTACCAATCTTTCGCCTGTGAATATTGAGCAGACCTGACCTCAATCAATTCTAAAATGGAGAAAAATTTATATCTATCTCACACTTTAAGATGTTAATCGCAAACGATGAATTATTAACTACAACGTAATTTTTTCGATAGCTCTATCGTTTTGATATTATTTTTAGTCTTGTTGGGGGTCCGCAGTCGTGAAAATATAGATTTCTCGAAAATTGGCGGACCTCATACACCTCGAAGAATGACGTCGGGTAGGTTGTGTACCACACAACTCGCCAAAACCCCGCAATTACATCAAAAACTCGACAAAATAGTTCGTAGGATCACTTTTTTTTAGTAATCGATTCCACAAGGAAGTTGTGCGAGTAAGAAAACATCATCTAAATGGCACAGTAGTGGACCGCCAATTATCCAGATGGCGTGGATGGTATCGGGAGTTCTGCCATGATGTGCGTTCGTGAAATTTGGCAGCTGGGAGTAAATGCGAAAGAAAATGAAAAGGGATTCAACGTCTCTTCGCAGTGCCAATGAATCAAGCCGATCGGAAAGGACTCGGTCGTCGACTATTCAAGCCGCTCTGTGCTGGATGTCAAGTAATATAGTTTATTTTATAACTGTAGTCAATCTTGCGCATGAACAAAGAAAGTGTAGTTACAGGAGTGAACTCAACCGACACATCTGGAGTATACAGAGCCCAAGCGGACTCTACACACCGCTTACCGGTACGGGACTGCCATTCAAGAATACTTCAAGCCTTTACTACTCAATATTATTGCTAATTATTATTCCCTATTCGGTTTTCGTTTGTTGCAAGGAGTAGCGAAGTTCAGAAAGGATCTGCAGTGAGATCGCTTCTTTTAGCTGTGAGTTGCCAGGCTATCGGCACGCTTCTGTGTGCTCCTGATTCTCAACAGCTCATTAACCGGTACACAGAACGGTCAACATAGGCCTCTGCGGACCCACCCCGAACGCCTTTTCATGGCGGGGGGCTTAGTAGCCGTGGGTTGGTCACTCATACCTGCCTACCCGACAAGAACTGGTTATGTCGGATTCGCATTGTCTAAAACACCATGGTATTCCACCTTTGCTGCATATTGGAAGTGTCACGGGAACGCTTTCGCACAGATCCACGGCCCCACCAGCGCTGGCCGCCCTATTGTAGCCCCTCATCGAGGAGGATTTCTCTGCCCCTTTCATCTTCTAAGGTAAGGCGCACCACGAAGACGCGGAGGATATGGGGCCAGGAAAACCGAACACTCGGAAGTACTAGCCTTCACAACCAAAGCGGCGGATCAGGTCTCTCGCTCCGCAGCCAACCAAGTTTCGGCCGTGGAGGCAAGGAACAGCGGCAACACAACCACCGCATCAATGGGGCATCAGCGATAGTGGGAGAGGACATCCCTCTAGCTATAACCCACCAACACACATTGGAAGTGGGCCCGCCAAGCGCACTCAGAGTGGCCACCTCGTGCCGGCCCTAAACCACGGGCCAGCCAAGTAGGTTCCTCTTTGTACACCGCGGGTGACTAAGCCACGGCTACTAAGCCTCCCCGGTACCCGTCCGGGAGGGTGACTGTTATGTACCTAACCCCGATCTGTCTTTATCATATTCAATTAATACAAATAATAATAATAATTATTATTGTTATTATTTCACTTTATTAAAATACGTACATTTAAGTATATTTGTCATTTCCATATATCTATTTATAAAGCCCAACCCGATGAGAACACTATTTAAATATCCCCCATAATAATAACTGCCATTTAATTCCTAACTTTCATACAACAATCAATATCAGTTAAATAGTTTACAATATTATGAATCATTAAATTTACACATTATATTTTTGTAGTAAATGTCATGTCAATGTCAGTGTCAATTTCATAAACTGTAATAAAAATAAACTAAAATTAGTAACTTAATTATCATATAGCCCTTCTCCTCGCAGTATCGTGCCTAGAACGCTGATGGCATTTCCCCGCTAAATGATTATACTTAGGCTTTGAGCAAGAAAAGAACCAACCCTCTTATCACCAGCAGCAACAACCAGTCTCGGAAAGAGTTCTTTTAGAAACTTCACCGCACGTGGACCCCACGGACCGACAGTCTTTACACAAAATGGCACAAATATGTAGTCATCTCGGAGACTCATATTTGCGCCCCTTGCTCAGTTCAGCTGCCTCTGATGCCACCCTGGCTCTAAACGAGGTAACCTTGAGATGAGAGTCCGCCAAAGTGTCTACGCATGTAGCGTCCCATATCTTTATCTCTCTCCCAGGGGAGTAATGTCATACCGTCGGGTATTTTGCCATCGTTTCTAAATATTTCATAAGGCTTTAAAGCCGAAGGAACATTTATAAAGACAAGAGCCCTTCGGATGACATAGTTCAAAGAAACGTGCCTTGAAAACCTACCAGCACTTTTCTTACATGAAAGTCAGTGGAGCTGTTTACGCTGCTACCACAGGGGCACTGATGGGGTTGACAAATCGCCGCTCCTAGTTGGATTCCTACGGCGATGCGCAAGCATTCCCCATCAAGTTATGCGTCGAGATTACTTGATTGAAAAACGTGTAACCAGTGACTAGATTCCTTAATCGAAAACAGTAAGAAGGCTTGGCTGATCTTGGTCACCATGGAAATTATGAAACAAATATTTCTGCACGCTCTGTACCAAAGGATTATCCCACTGGTTTTGTTGGTTAACTTCCCGTGGAACATTTTCGCCATTACAAAGCGTTAGCCATGTCTGCCTTGCCTCCGTAGCAAAGCACAGGCCTTTTTTATTATTTAAAATTATGTCATGTAAGTCAGTGGCACTATTCACGGAAGCAAGGAAGTCATGCAATGCAACGATAGAAAGGTTTCTCACACCAATACCACTAAATTTTTTAGGTAAAGTAGCTTGATTCGAAGCTGTTGTATTTAAACTTAAATTAAGATTTTTTTCGATAGCTATTTTAAGATTATTATCAATATCTTTAAAAATATCCTAACATTTCCAGACTGGACTGGAGCGGAGTAATTATGTAAATCTAGGTACAAGGAGAAAATATTTTAAAATAGTAAGAAAGCAATGTGGGTGTTTCAAATAAAAAAGTTCAAAATTAATTTACAAAATTAACTTAAGATTATAAAAAAAAGGTATGAGTAAATAAGCATTTTACATTAAAGTAATTGTCGTTTTTTTCTTTTAGTTGATTTTTATCACATAATTTTATAATTAAAATAATAAAAATGAAACTAATAATCAACCGCATTTGGTTATAAATATAAAATTATATCATTATTTATAACTATTATTAACAATAGGATATCCATTTCTGGGTGAAGACGTCCACCATCCTTTTCTAAGAGGTTCTATCTGCCACTAGCCTGGTCATTAATTTAAATATACCAGAAAATATATTCCGAATATATCAGTAAATAAATCTTATATTCCTTTTATTAAAATTGTTGGGATTACTTTCTACCATTTCCTCGGTACAAAAACTTGGTAATTTCATTAGTGTTGTACTTTTAAAATTATAGCATTGACAATAAATCTCATAACTTATTTATGCCGCCTCCGGGTCTTGTGTCACTTGTTATTTGCCCTCCAATTTGATTACTTCCAAAAAAAATATTTTTAGTAAGCCTCGAAGTTATTTAGTCTATCTTTTTTAAATTTATTCTTAGATAGAGTGTTACATTATTTAGATTTCAAACTTTGCCAAACTGTAAGCCATTTTGTCGGCAACGCAACAATTTATCGTTTCACACTCCTTAATAAATATATCATCATCATCATCATTAAAGCCATTCACAAGTCCACTGCTGAACATAGGCCTCCCCCAAAGAATGCCACAAAGCACGGTCCTGAGCCACCTGCATCCATCGACTTCCTGCATATCTTACCAGGTCGTCACTCCATCTAGTGGGGGGACGCCCTACACTTCGCCTGCCGTTACGAGGCTGCCACTCGAGAACCTTTCTTCCCCATCGGTTGTCGGTTCTTCGAGCTATATGGCCGGCCCACTGCACTTCAGCTTACTAATCCGTTGGGCTATGTCGGTTACTCTAGTTCTACTGCGGATATCTTCATTCCTAAGTTTATCACGCAGAGAAACTCCGAACATAGCCCTCTCCATAGCTCGCTGAGCGACCTTGAGCTTCCTCATACGGCCTGCTGTGAAGGACCACGTCTCAGTTCCGTAAGTCATCACTGGCAACACGAACTGGTTGTACAATTTCGTTTTAAGGTTTTGAGGTATCTCTGACGGGAAGATGTGTCGTAGCTTCCCGAACGCTGCCCAGCCGAGTTGAATCCGTCGATTGACCTCTCGGTCGAAGTTGCACTTACCTAGTCGGACTATTTGTCCGTTTTTTGTTTGATAATAGCCAAAATTATAATAAATATAAGTTACTTATAAATACTTAAATTAACACACACATAATTAAAGAAACATTCACTACTAAGCACACAACGACAGGTAATGTTTCCTCAAGATTGTTTTGAGCTGCGATTTAGTTACGCTTTCGTCATAAATACCCGCCACCTCATTACACAAGGTCGGAGTCGGTATTGTACGTCGTCCAAAGTAATTTTCAACTCTAGGTATGAGATATTTCCTCCTTTGTGTAACTTGGCGCTTCGGCATTATATATGTCTTAGGTTTCTTAAATGTTTCGGGTAGTTAGTAGTAGTCGTTAGCTTCTATAGAAGAAGCGATCGAGCGAAACCAAAACTCCAAAGTCTTTGGCAGAGATGTGTATGCCAGATCTCCAATCTATATCCAAGAGCGAGTCTTATCCGATACTGTTCCGAAGATATCCCGGGGTGGCAATACTCCGGGGGCGTGGAGCAGAAGTGCGGTGGTATTGTTCTTCAATACAGGCGATACCGCTCTCCTGAAGAACTACAGACCGATTTCCCTTCTGAACCGCGTCCACGTTCTGTTTTCCCTGTTTGCCCTGTGGTAGCAGCGTAAACAGCTCCACTGACTTTCATGTAAGAAAAGTGCTGGTAGGTTTTCAAGGCACGTTTCTTTGAACTATGTCATCCGAAGGGCTCTTGTCTTTATAAATGTTCCTTCGGCTTTAAAGCCGTTTCATGATGTTAACTTAACAAACACTACCCAAAAAATTCTGAATCATTCAAAACAGGTAAAAATGTCATGGAGTACGGAATTAAAGAGCTTCTGAAGGACTTCAAGTACCAGTTTTCCACCGGCTTTCATAAGCTCCGCTGTAATTCCATCCTCGCCTGGGGCCTTACCGTTTTTAAGGTGCTGGAGAGTCATTCAAATCTCGCTCAGACTGACGTCCGGGATATTTTCGGAATAGTGTCGGATAAGACTCGCTCTTGGATCGTTACTCACACTTGCGTGTGGCTCCAACAGCTGCCCATAGAACCTCTCAATCTTAGTCAAAACCTCAAGTGTCCCGCAAACAATGCTGCCACATTCTGTCTTCATCTTTGACAGTTGACTCTTTCTGGCAGACAGATCTCTGGAAAAGGCTGTGAAGCCCTGGTTTCGCTCGATCGCTTCTTTAATATGAGCTGTAGTCAAGTTGCGTAAGTCATTTAGTCATTAATTTCCCATGGTCAAGAAATGAAGTGATGACTTTTTTACGTTGCCACCACAAGACAGTAACGCCTTAATTTAAGTCTATTTGTATATGATTTTGTATATTTGAGTAACTATTTTCGCATTCAATAAACCTAGCAAGCTAACAGCATAGCAAAGTGGCGAATCAATCAGCTTTGTAGCTGTTTCTAACGGTTTCCGTTGAGCAATCAGTTTCAAAATAGAAGTTTCAGATGCCTGGGTGATCCGTAATCGATTGCTGAAAACAAAATTTGAAATTTCAAAACCGTTCTCGAGATAATCGTGGGACAGACGGACAGACGAACAGACGGACAGACATCGTGAAATCAATAAACCTAGCAAGGTAACAGCCGAGGCAAGGTAATGCCGTGTAGTGGCGGTTAAGAATATCCACTACCCCATATCTTCCCGTGGGTGTCGTAAAAGGCGACAAAGGGAAACAGGCAGGAGATGGGCAGCAGTATCTTCCTGATAGTAGCCGAAATTACAATAAAAAAACTGGGGTTGCCAACCCGCTCGCCAAGCGTGGCAACTATGTCAAATACCCCCCTATGAATGAATGTAACAAAGAGACGGCCCCCAGTCCCTGGCGGCCCCGCTATTCCTGGCTACGGTGGCGACCATGGTAACTGCGTGGCAGGGGGTGCTTGAATCTCAGGTGGAGGTTCGGTTGCCACCTAAGACGACTCGACCTGGCAACATACAACGCACGCACCCTGAGGACTGTCGAGAAGATTGTGGAGCTGGAAGAAGAGATAGACAAGTTAAGCTGGCATATTATAGGATTATCCGAAGTCTGAAGAGAGGGGGAGGAAACGGTAATCCTCGAATCCGGCAACTTATTCTATTACCGAGAGGGCGACCATCTGTACCAGGGAGGTGTGAGGATTTATCGTCCACAAGTCTCTCGTTAACAATGTTGTAAAGATTGAAAGTGTGTCGACGAGGGTTGCGTACCTTATACTCAGAATCACCAAACGGTATTCGCTGAAGGTCATACAGGTTTACGCACCAACCTTGCCAAACCCCGATGAGGAGGTGAAGTAAATGTATGAGGATATCTCTAGAGCCATGCATTCCTCCAAAACCCAATATTCGGTGTTAATGGTAGACTTCAATGCAAAACTAGGCACAAGAGAGAATGGTGAGCTGAAAGTAGGGAAATTTGGAATAGGGCAACGTAACCCAAGGGGCCAGCAGCTGGCCGACTTCATGGAGAAAGAGGGACTCTTTATGATGAACTTTTTCTTCCAGAAGCGGCCCCACAGGAAGTGGACCTGGTCGTGCCCCGACGGTTCGACAAAAATGAGATTGACTTCATTATGACGACCAGACCACAACTGTTCAGTGATGTCTCAGTGATCGCGAGGGTGAAAACGGGCAGCGATCACCGAATTGTTAGAGGCACACTGAACTGAATTTGACGGCTCCGTGGCGCAGTGGCTTAGCAATGAATTGCTTGCGCTGGGGGGCGCGGGTTCGAATCCCGCACGGAACAAGTATTTGTATGGCCTACAAATAATTGTTCCGGGTCTGAATGTTTGCCCTTGTGCAATTTGTGTTTGTAAACTGCCTTCACGATACAGGAGAAAATCCTAGTGTGGGGGTAACGTTTTTTAAAAAGAAAGAAAAGAAAAAAAGAAAGAATCATAACGTAAAGTTGGAGAGGTCTCGTCTAATGAAGTCAACGCTCCGTCCCCCTCGTGCTCTGATCCAAAGTCCCGAAACCTTTCAGCTCGAGTTACAAAACCGTTTTCAGTGCCTATAAGACTGCAATGAAGTGGACGATATGAATGACAAGCTCGTGGAAACTGTCCATGCGGTCTGAGCTAAGTTCTGTAAGACCCGCCGCAGAAGAACACAAAAACTCTCCGATCACACTCTTAATCTCATGGTTGTTAGACGGGAGATGTAGTTAGATTTCTCAACAGATTTGACAGCATACAGGCAACTGAACAGACAGATTTTCAAATGCATGCAGCGGGACTTACGCAACTTCAATACAGCTCGTATTGAAGAAGCGATTGAGCGGAACCAAGGCTCCAAAGTCTTTGCCAGAGATCTGTCTGCCAGAAAGAGCCAACTGTCAAAGCTGAAGACAGAGTTTCAGCATCGTTTCCGGGGCACCTAAGATTTTGAGTGAGCTTGAGAGGTTCTATGGGCAGCTGTACACGTTATCGTTGGAGCCACACGCAAGTGTGAGTAACGATCCAAGAGCGAGTCTTATCCGACATTATTCCGATGATATCCCGGACGTCAGTCTGAGCGAAATTAGAATGGCTTTCCAGCACCTTCAAAACGGCAAGGCCCCAGGCGAGGATGGAATTACAGCAGCGCTTCTGAAAGCGGGTGGAAAACCGTTACTTGAAGTCCTTCAGAAGCTCTTTAATTCCGTCCTCCATGGTGGCATTACACCGGAGGCGTGGAGCAGAAGTGCGGTGGTCTTGTTCTTCAAGAAAGGTGACAACGCTCTCTTGAAGAACTACAGACCGATTTCTCTTCTGAGCCGCGCCTACGTGCTGTTTTTGAGAGTCATTACGAATCGTCTCGCGCGCAGACTTGACGACTTCCAGCCTCCCGAACAAGCCGGTTTTCGAAAAGGCTTTAGCACCATAGACCACATACATACCCTTCGGCAAGTTGTACAGAAGTCAGAGGAGTACAATTTGCCACTATGTCTGGCGTATGTGGACTATGAGAAAGCCTTTGATTCCGTCGAAATTTGGGTGGTTCTGAAGTCACTTCAGCGGTGCCAAGTTGACTGTTGGTATATCGAAGTGCTGAAGTGCTTATACAGTAGGGCTACGGTGGCTATCCGAGTACAGAACCAGAGTACGAAACCTATCCAATTGCAGAGAGGTGTAAGACAGGGTGACGTCATATCCCCGAAACTGTTACACAGCTACGTTTGTCATTCGCGCAATAAATTGTGTGTGTGATTTGGTAACCCACACTTGACCCTGTACAAAGTTTATTGAATGCGAAAATAGTTACTCAAATATACAAAATCATATACGAATAGACTTAAATTAAGGCGTTATTGTCTTGTGGTGGCAACGTAAGAAAAGCCATCACTTCATTTCTTGACCATGGGAAATTAATGATTGAATGATTTATTAAGTCGTCACACACTAACACAAAAAATAATTGTGAATGTAGTTTTGTACACACGTATGAAACGAAACTTCTTAATGCCTTATTTATATACTTTAATTTATTGTTCTTTTTTATACATATTACATAAATTTTTTTTATATACGAGAGGGTGCAAACGAGCATGCGGCTCAACTGATGGTAAGTAACTACCGCCGCCCATGAACAACTGCAACAGCAGGGGAGTTGCAGATGCGTTGCTGGCCTTTTAAAAAGGAGTTATGATCTTTTCTTGAAGGTCCCTAAGTCGTATTTGTCCGAAAAAATCGCTGGTGGTAAGCGATTCCACAAGGAAGTTATGCGAGGAAGAAAACTTCTTCTAAATCGCACAGTGGTGGACCGCCAATCGTTCAGATGGAATGGATGGTATCGCAAGTTTTGTCGCAATGTGCGGTGGTGAAATTTAGTGGCTGGAATTAGTTCGAACAATTCCTCAGAGCACTTCCCGTGGTTAATTCGATAAAACACGCAAAGAGATGCAACATCTCTACGCAGTGTTTCAAGCCGATCGGAGAGAACTCGGTTGTCGACGATTTGAACCACTCTGCGCTGGATGTGGTCAAGTGGAAGGAACTGGCACTGGGAAACTCCTGGCCAGAGATGGGAACAGTATTTCATGTGAGGTCGAACCTGTGCCTTGTAAAGTTGCAGCCGGTGTGCTGGCATGAAATACTATCCCGCTCTGCTGAGCCCGCTAAGCTTTTTAGAGGCTAATTTGGGCTTCTCTTCCAAGTGACCACGAAACTGCACGTCATTCGATATGTGGACGCTGAGGATTAAGATTTTAGCTGAGGCAACAAGGTGAGTGCCATAAAACTGTGGAGATACGACAAAGGGGTTCTTTTTTGAGGTAAACACGTAAACTTGTGTCTTCTGAGGATTGAACTGGACTATATTTAGTCGTCTCTAATCCGAAACTTTGTTCAACAAAGTCTCGACTTCAGACCCAAGTTTGTTCCGGTACTCGGCGACATTTTCCCGAGAAATACTGCCACGGCCGGTGTATAGAGCATTACCAGTGCTCTCATCTGCATAGCAATGTATGCTACCGGTTTGGAACATATCATTGATATGCAGAAAAAACAGCGTTGGTGATAGCACGCCACCTTGTAAAACACCAGCGTTAATAGGCTTGTAATCGGAGCATACACCATCTACTACAACCTTGATGCTCCGATCAGCTAGAAAACTGATGATCCAGTTGCACAATTTCTCCTGAATCCCACAGAAAGGAAGCTTCGAAAGAAGCGCTTTGTGCCAGACCCGATCGAAGGCCTTCGCTATGTCCAAACTAACGGCCAATGCCTCCCCCTTGGACTCGATCGCCTGCGACTCCGACGTATACCGTACTGGCAGTTACTAATCAGCTGGTGCTCTATGAGCTGGCAGTTAATAAAGGACTCCATTATTTTTGAGAACAAGGAGGTGATGGCGATAGGCCTGTAGGTTAAATAGTAATATACTCATGCAGCCACGATGTTGAAAGGTTATAAGAAAACGTTACAAGAAAATGTGACTTTTTTAAATTACAATACCATTACCATTACAGCCTATAGACGACTGCTGTACATAAGCTTCTTCATATATTGCTTCATAGGGGGATTTGGTCATAGTTGCCACGCTTGCAGGTAGGTAGGCAAACGCAGTATTTTATTATTTTTCTTTGCTCATTTGACGCAAATGGACCATTATTGTTTTGATCCTAACATCGAAAGCTTCCACAATCGCCTTTAATTTGTCATTGCTGATCAAAATTTTCGGACGACCACGGGTTAATTTTTCAGGTCGAAATTTCCAGAATGGAAGCGGGCAAACCAATAACAGGTGGTACGTTCCTTTTTGTCGTGCCGCTTGTGCCGTTTTGCTGCCATGATGGTTTTGATATTCCAGAAGTCAAATTTATAACGTATCCATGATAATGAAAATAAATCAAATGCGATGAGAACATAACGCTCATTAATAACTTAACTACTTTTGAGAAAACAACTCTATGTTTTTTAAATAAAATAAATTTGAAATAAGAAATCTTTACCGAACAAAAATAATTTTGATTTGTAATACTGGCCGTATTGCAGAACGGCAATTTCATAAAATGTAAAGACCTATTAAAATATTTCTTGTGGTACATAATAAAAGACTATAAAAATTGTATTTAACTAAAACTGTATATAATTTATACTTGTGGTTGTTGTCAAATTCATTTTTGCGATTTATATATACTTGTTACTAAATGTTGATTTTAAATTATTACATTAAAGATGTAGATTTCGATTCTGCTCACATAGTAGACGCCCTTATTACTATTTTTTCCATATGTTCACAGCTTTAATTTCCAATGTCTGTAGTGATGCCTATATTCCAAGTAAGGGGAGGGGGGGGGAGCAAAGTTTAAAGAGCAGCGAGCAACTCGGACCACGTTTAGCCAAAATAAAAACAAGTATAGATGGAAAATTGTGAAAAAAGAAGATAGAAACGCTTCCTGGGTCACCATATTCACAAGTCCACTGCTGAACATAGGCCTCCCACAAGGATTGCCACAAAGAACGGTCCTGAGCCACCTGCATCCATCGACTTCCTGCACATCTCACCAGGTCGTCACTCCATCTAGTAAGGGGACGCCCAACACTTCGCCTGCCGGTACGAGGCTGCCACTCAAGAAACTTTTTTCCCCATCGGTTGTCGGTTCTTCGAGCTATATGGCCGGCCCATAGCCAATTCAGCTTACTAATCCGTTGGGCTAGGTCGGTCACTCTGGTTCTACTGCGGATATCCTCATTTCTGAGTTAATCACGCAGAGAAACTCCGAGTATAGCCCTCTCCATAGCGCGCTGAGCGACCTTGAGCTTCCTCACGCGGCTAGCAGTGAAGGACCACGTCTCAGTTCCGTATGTCATCACTGGCAACACGCACTGGTTGTACAATTTCGTTTTAAGGTTTTGAGGTATATCTGACGAGAAGATGTGTCGTAGTCTTCCTAACGCTGCCCAGCCGAGTTGAATCCGTCGATTGACCTCTCGGTCGAAGTTGGACTTACCTATTCGGACTATTTGTCCCAGGTAAACATACTCATCAACAACTTCGAGCTAAGTGCTCCCAACAACTACCGGCATAGGTGTGACATGAACATTAAACATGATCTTTGTTTTGTCCATGTTCATCTTAAGACCTATCCGTTGGGAAGCACTATTGAGGTCATTGAGCATAGTGTTTAGGTCCCTCAGCGATTCTGCCATAAGGACTATATCGTCGGCAAATCATAGGTGAGTGATGTACTCGCCATTAATGTTGATACCGTATCCTTTCCAGTCCAGAAGCTTGAAAACGTCTTCCAATGCAGCGGTGAAGAGTTTCGGGGATATGACGTCACCCTGTCTTACACCTCTCTGCAATTGGATAGGTTTCGTACTCTGGTTCTGTACTCGGATAGCCACCGTAGCCCTACTGTATAAGCACTTCAGCACTTCGATATACCAACAGTCAACTTGGCACCGCTGAAGTGACTTCAGAACCACCCAAATTTCGACGGAATCAAAGGCTTTCTCATAGTCCACATACGCCAGACATAGTGGCAAATTGTACTCCTCTGACTTCTGTACAACTTGCCAAAGGGTATGTATGTGGTCTATGGTGCTAAAGCCTTTTCGAAAACCGGCTTGTTCGGGAGGCTGGAAGTCGTCAAGTCTGCGCGCGAGACGATTCGTAATGACTCTCAAAAACAGCACGTAGGCGCGGCTCAGAAGAGAAATCGGTCTGTAGTTCTTCAAGAGAGCGTTGTCACCTTTCTTGAAGAACAAGACCACCGCACTTCTGCTCCACGCCTCCGGTGTAATGCCACCATGGAGGACGGAATTAAAGAGCTTCTGAAGGACTTCAAGTAACGGTTTTCCACCCGCTTTCAGAAGCGCTGCTGTAAATCCATCCTCGCCTGGGGCCTTGCCGTTTTGAAGGTGCTGGAAAGCCATTCTAATTTCGCTCAGACTGACGTCCGGGATATCATCGGAATAATGTCGGATAAGACTCGCTCTTGGATCGTTACTCACACTTGCGTGTGGCTCCAACGATAACGTGTACAGCTGCCCATAGAACCTCTCAAGCTCACTCAAAATCTTAGGTGCCCCGGAAACGATGCTGAAACTCTGTCTTCAGCTTTGACAGTTGGCTCTTTCTGGCAGACAGATCTCTGGCAAAGACTTTGGAGCCTTGGTTCCGCTCAATCGCTTCTTCAATACGAGCTGTATTGAAGTTGCGTAAGTCCCGCTGCATGCATTTGAAAATCTGTCTGTTCAGTTGCCTGTATGCTGTCAAATCTGTTGAGAAATCTAACTACATCTCCCGTCTAACAACCATGAGATTAAGAGTGTGATCGGAGAGTTTTTGTGTTCTTCTGCGGCGGGTCTTACAGAACTTAGCTCAGACCGCACGGACAGTTTCCACGAGCTTGTCATTCATATCGTCCACTTCATTGCAGTCTTCTAGGCACTGAAAACGGTTTTGTAACTCGAGCTGAAAGGTTTCGGGACTTTGGATCAGAGCACGAGGGGGACAGAGCGTTGACTTCATTAGACGAGACCTCTCCAACTTTACGTTATGGTTCTTTCTTTTTTTCTTTTCTTTCTTTTTAAAAAACGTTACCCCCACACTAGGATTTTCTCCTGTATCGTGAAGGCAGTTTACAAACACAAATTTCACAAGGGCAAACAATCAGACCCGGAACAATTATTTGTAGGCCATACAAATACTTGTTCCGTGCGGGATTCGAACCCGCGCCCCCCAGCGCAAGCAATTCATTGCTAAGCCACTGCGCCACGGAGCCGTCAAATTCAGTTCAGTGTGCCTCTAACAATTCGGTGATCGCTGCCCGTTTTCACCCTCGCGATCACTGAGACATCACTGAACAGTTGTGGTCTGGTCGTCATAATGAAGTCAATCTCATTTTTGTCGAACCGTCGGGGCACGACCAGGTCCACTTCCTGTGGGGCCGCTTCTGGAAGAAAAAGTTCATCATAAAGAGTCCCTCTTTCTCCATGAAGTCGGCCGCTGCTGGCCTCTTGGTGTACGTTGCCCTATTCCAAATTTCCCTACTTTCAGCTCACCATTCTCTCTTGTGCCTAGTTTTGCATTGAAGTCTACCATTAACACCGAATATTGGGTTTTGGAGGAATGCATGGCTCTAGAGATATCCTCATACATTTACTTCACCTCCTCATCGGGGTTTGGCAAGGTTGGTGCGTAAACCTGTATGACCTTCAGCGAATACCGTTTGGTGATTCTGAGTATAAGGTACGCAACCCTCGTCGACACACTTTCAATCTTTACAACATTGTTAACGAGAGACTTGTGGACGATAAATCCTCACACCTCCCTGGTACAGATGGTCGCCCTCCCGGTAATAGAATATGTTGCCGGATTCGAGGATTACCCTTTCCTCCCCCTCTCTTCAGACTTCGGATAATCCTATAATATGCCAGCTTAACTTGTCTATCTCTTCTTCCAGCTCCACAATCTTCTCGACAGTCCTTAGGGTGCGTGCGTTGTATGTTGCCAGGTCGAGTCGTCTTAGGTGGCAACCGAACCTCCACCTGAGATTCAAGCACCCCCTGCCACGCAGTTACCATGGTCGCCACCGTAGCCAGGAATAGCGGGGCCGCCGGGGACTGGGGGCCGTCTCTTTGTTACATTCATTCATAGGGGGGTATTTGACATAGTTGCCACGCTTGGCGAGCGGGTTGGCAACCCCAGTTTTTTTATTGTAATTTCGGCTACTATCAGGAAGATACTGCTGCCCATCTCCTGCCTGTTTCCCTTTGTCGCCTTTTACGACACCCACGGGAAGATATGGGGTAGTGGATATTCTTAACCGCCACTACACGGCATTACCTTGCCTCGGCTGTTACCTTGCTAGGTTTATTGATTTCACGATGTCTGTCCGTCTGTTCGTCTGTCCGTCTGTCCCACGATTATCTCGAGAACGGTTTTGAATTTTCAAATTTTGTTTTCAGCAATCGATTACGGATCACCCAGGCATCTGAAACTTCTATTTTGAAACTGATTGCTCAACGGAAACCGTTAGAAACCGCTACAAAGCTGATTGATTCGCCACTTTGCTATGCTGTTAGCTTGCTAGGTTTATTGAATGCGAAAATAGTTACTCAAATATACAAAATCATATACAAATAGACTTAAATTAAGGCGTTACTGTCTTGTGGTGGCAACGTAAAAAAGTCATCACTTCATTTCTTGACCATGGGAAATTAATGATTAAATGACTTACGCAACTTGACTACAGCTCATATTGAAGAAGCGATCGAGCGAAACCAGGGCTTCACAGCCTTTTCCAGAGATCTGTCTGCCAGAAAGAGTCAACTGTCAAAGATGAAGACAGAATGTGGCAGCATTGTTTGCGGGACACTTGAGGTTTTGACTAAGATTGAGAGGTTCTATGGGCAGCTGTTGGAGCCACACGCAAGTGTGAGTAACGATCCAAGAGCGAGTCTTATCCGACACTATTCCGAAGATATCCCGGACGTCAGTCTGAGCGAGATTTGAATGACTCTCCAGCACCTTAAAAACGGTAAGGCCCCAGGCGAGGATGGAATTACAGCGGAGCTTATGAAAGCCGGTGGAAAACTGGTACTTGAAGTCCTTCAGAAGCTCTTTAATTCCGTACTCCATGACATTTTTACCTGTTTTGAATGATTCAGAATTTTTTGGGTAGTGTTTGTTAAGTTAACATCATGAAAGGACTGTCAAAACTGCTGGTCGCATTTTTAATAAAAAATCCCAAGATTTCTATAGCAACGTGATTGTGAAACTATCTACGAGATGGTAACAAAATATTGAACAAAATGGCTCATTTAAATATATTCTAATGAAATAAAGTGGAACGTAAAAAATTATTATATTATCGTCTCTAATTTATTATACCAAACAAAACGAACCAACAATCCCATGTAAACAGCTACTGCAGTCTACTGCCTCACAGAATACCAGCGTGAAGTGGTAGTTTACTTATGCGTTTCACCTGGTAAGTGCAGGTGGCCATAGGCTCAAATCACCCCTTCCTTCACTCTCCCCTTTTAACATGGTAGCGGAGTTAAATAAGACACTACCCCAGGACGGTGGCGTTCTAGCACCCCTGGTATAGGAGAATCACTCGTGGAGCATCAACGCCCAAGCTAACTTCCTCTTTCTGAGCGTAGGTGCTGTGGCTATTCTGCGTATTATATGGGGGGGGGGGGGAGCCGAAACTTCGGTCGCAACTAATACTGCTTGGAGCAAACGGAGCAATAACACAAAATCCACTACCATCTGGAGGCAACGAAGCTAGTTTTGCTCTTTCAAACCGAAACACACCTGTCCTCTCCGGTTGAAACTTCGTATCTCTTCTACTCGAGGTACCAATTAGAACACGCGTTTGTGGCTTGGGCTACAAATGAGAACAGGCCTCTGTGGCTCGGGCTAGGGTGTGCGTATTCCTGCTTTCGACGCCTCAGCAGTCTTAAAAGGACGGACCTGTCCATACTATGGCTGCGCGTAGACAGCCACAACCATCCGCGCGTCTAAGGGTGCTTCTGTAGGTCCCATAGCGGTAATGGCAACAAAGACCTCCTCATCGAACACGTCCAAATGGATTTCAGAAATGAGGGGAGGCGTGTACCCAGTAATGGGACAGTATATAGGCTGTGACTTTAACTTTAATTCTAGTCGCCAAATTTTATAAACGGTCATCGTGACAAAACTTACGTTACTATCCTTGCGCCATTCACCACTGTGACATTTACTAGAAGTGTTCTTCCCGGCACGACTACTTTGTTGACTTGTTTAGCGTCGGTGCTTTTTCCGGACCAATACGACTAAGGGACCTCCAAAAACGAGCTTATTCCTTTATAAAGGCCGGCAACGCAGCTGAAATTTTACTGGTAATGCAGTTGTTTATGGGCGGCGGTCGACACTTTCCATTAGGTGAGCCGCATGCTCGTTATCCCCCTCTGCTATAAAATAAACTGCAGTCAATGGACACTTCCTTCTTACTTGAAACATATAATGCTACAGATGGGGTTAATAAAATAGAATATATTAATTTGATTCAGTAGAGATTATAAGTAAACTATCTTTCTGTACCCTTCAGCATTAGATTGAGACATATAAACTCTTCTTTAGCATTAGATTGACAGATAGCCCCGATGTCAGAAAAAGAACCCCATTACTTATTTATTTATTTACACATACACACTTAATAACTATCCTTACAGGCTAAACAAACCCACTACGATTGTGTCGCTAATCTAAATAAATATTAATTTAATAAATAATGATAAAGCAAAACAGCAGTGGTAGCTAAAGGGCTCACTCAGCACTCGCCACATACGAGTATTTCACAGTTCGTTAGGGAAATTTTACACTGCAATTTTAAGTGGTGATATACCACGTACTTGGTGGTGAATAAAACATCATGAGAAGGCCTGTATGTCTGAGGAATCATATTTCGTGAACATGTGAAATTTGATAACACTCTCATTCATTAACTATAACTTTTTACCTACTTAATAAACTACATAACATTTTGATAACATTTTACATGGTAAAGCCACGCTGCAGCTTTATTATCATTTTGCACGAATAGATCGACTCGACCGGAGAAAGACTACGCTCTCACAGAATACCAACGTAAAATAGCAACTTAATGCTGTTTGTTTATTTATTTATTTATTCTTTATTGCATTCCTTAAAACAAAAGAATACAAAGGGCGGACTTAATGCCTTGAGGCGTTCTCTACCAGTCAACCTATAGTGTTTCTTAAGGTGACCCTTTTTACTGGACGGGCATTCCATCTCAGTCTTTAGGGATGACAATACATTATGCATTTTATTTGTTAATCGAGGACAGATGTCTATGGGCCACATCATTCACTTAGCATTAGGTGTGTGCTCGTTTATGGCTCTTATATTTCAAAAAAAAACATTAACTTTGATAATACATATGGCACTTTCAGGGAAAATGTCTGCAACGCCTAATCACACTCGATTGAATAAATATTAATTATTTGTAACATTACTAAAATAAAAGAGAAAAATATAATGAATAACTACAATTAATAGCGGCCTTGGAAGAAACTATTAGCGAATTATAAGAAATTCTCACTTTATTCTCTGTTGCGCTGGACATAAAAAAATGTTTGTAAATATTTCTGGCCGCATTCTGTGCACATTTTATAATAGAACATGCATTTAAAAATATTTTATATATCTTATGTAGAAAATCCAGAAATGATATAAAAGAAAGCATTTATTTAATTGCAATACTATTAGGTTTGATAATATAGATAATAAGTTACTCCCTTGCCGCGAATACTAAGGACGTTAGATTCAATTGAAACCTCTCTAATCACCAGACGTAATTCTTAAGATATTACAATCCTATTGGTTTTTATACTTTGGATGCTTTTCAAATCTCAAAGCTCTTTTTACATTCATCATCATCATTACAGCCCTTCACAAGTCCACTGGTGAACATAGGCCTCCCCCAAGGAATGCCACAAAATACAGTGTGAACAACACAGCAGTGAAGGACCATGTCCCAAAGTCATCACTGGCAAATCGCAACCGGTCTTAAGATGGTCATGGAAAAAACAAAGTTCATTTGTAACATCCATGTCACACCTATGCCTGTAGTTTTTGGCATCACTAAGCTCAAAGTTGTTGAAAAGTATGTTTATTTGGTACAAATAATCCTCCTAACAAAGATGTTTTATGACCTATAAAACATCTTTGCCTTCCTAAAATAATACATTGTAAATTCTACTAAGCTGTTTGAAAGATTTTGCCCAATGGGAGCTAAAATAAAAGCATGGTCGCTATTATAAATCTGTACATGCCTTTCCACAAGGGAGTGATGTGTTTCAAGGAAGCAAATCAATTTTGCGCCATTGGGGTTTTTTAACCTACCTTTTTAAACGACGTATCTAATTAACGTAGGAATAGTATACCGTACACATTTAAATAAAACTAATTTTACGGATTTAATCGCGTATATTAACTTATTTTTATATTCCCGGTTAGTTAGCCCGGCTACCTTCAGTTTAAACTGAAGGTAGCCGGCTATCTATGACAGCAGGACGTCAAACACCTCAGTCCCCCGTGACCACGGGTGCTGGAAAGCACCCGAAACGTCGGGAAGATAAAAAATAAGTTAATATACGCGATAAAATCCGTAAAATTAGTTTTATTTAAATGTGTAGTGTTCGCGTAAATATAAGAAATCATTATACCGTACACGCTCATCGCGGTAAACTAGCGAAACCTGTTCGTCGTCATGTCGCTAATACAATGAATTTGTTGTTAGTTGTTATTGTTATCATCCTTAATTTTACCAATTTTACGATGGTTGCTATTAAAAATAAATAATTATGCATATAGATGTCTGCAAGCACCAATACAAACCGTTTTTGCGGTTTAATGGTGCTGAATAGTAACTATGGCACTATGTTTATATTTTATGTATCAATAAATAAAAAATAAAAAACCTTTAATTGTTTCTACTTTTTTAAAGTTAAATCTATTTTCAAAAGTGGCAATTTAGTTTTATTTAAGGAAGGTAAGAACGAGTGCTTGACTTGAAATTTTGAAACGTAAGAATACGCTCAGTACGAAGGGTAAGCGGTTAGTACCCGCGTGCACATAGGGGTATTGCTTTAGCACTAATGGTCGATTCATGGACAGATAAAGAGTCGCGCTTTCGCAGAAGACCAGTGTTAAATAGTAGCATTATTCTGCGTGTATCATGTACTGTCCGACAAGTAAAAACAATACAATACACCAGGGATAATACGAACAAAGTTGTGTATTACCTGACGTGATTATGATCTGAACTCAGTCCACCTGATGGTAGTGGATGCTGTGGCCCGTAAACATCTACATCTATCCTCCATTGAGAATCAAAATGCAGATGCGTTTTATCAATCCTAATCACAACAGCAAGTGCTCATGGACTGATAGAGAAGAAGATCTTTAGATTCAATGCACGGCTCCGTAGCTCAGTGGCTTAGCAATGAGTTGAGGGTCATGATTTCGAATACTGCACGAAACAAATATTTTGTATGTCCCACAAATACTTGCTCCGGGTCTGAATTTTGGTTCATATGAAATTTATGTATATAAGCTACCTCCATCATACAAAAGAAGATTCTAGTGTGGAAGTGACGTTTTAAAAACCAAAAAAGCAAGGTAAAGAGGAATATACCTAAATGTGTAATCGGCGAAAAGAATAGATATTTTATTCGGAGATTAGATATTCAATAATTATCACGATTAATAGCAATCTATATATCTAACTTAATTACGCTCTAGGGGCAATTTTGGTGTACAGTGCTCCTATGTAACCGGCATCTTCGTTAGATAGTTCTCAGAGAGGTAGACCCAATTTGCGGTCGCTTTGTATCGCTTGTAACAGTTAAATTGCTGTTAAAATGTATATTTTATTTGAGTTCCATTTTGTAGCAAAATTAAAAATTCCTTCTCTGCTTAGGAGTTCGTTCGGTCACACCATCACCCTATTTACTATTTCTGTCACCAAACTGCTGCATTCAGTAAGATCCGAGGTAGCTCAGATGGTACGCGATAAGTGCTAATTTACCACGTGCTCAGCGGTGAAGGAAAACATCGTGAGGAAACTTGCAAGTTTGAGAAATAAGAAAAAAAATATTTCGAAGACATGCGAAATTCGCCAACACGCATAAGGGCAGTGCGGTGGAAAATTCCTTGCCCTAAAACCCTCTCAGAGATGAGAGGAGGCCTGTGCCCAGCAGTAGGACATTAATAGGCTGCAGCTTTACTTTGTTACTTTAATGCTGCGTTCCGGTGTTCTGAAGAGTATAGAAGGTCATTATAATTACAGGCTGTGGAATATTCTATCTTAAACCCCAGAGGTAACTACGTATCTGCAGTTTTCCGTAGACTGTACTAGCCACTTACTATACGTTCGTTCACACTGTATGTTTATTTTTACCTCAGTTTTATAGAGAAAAAGCATAAGAAATCATAAAATATATAACACGCTCCACATCTTTAAAATAAAAAGAAAATACATTTATTACAAATAGTTCTACTCTGTTGAGGTAAAATGAGCACGTTAAGTTCAAAAACTATGCATCCGTGCCTTAAGCAACATTTGGTATTTAGATAGTTGTAAACTTTCTTTAAAAAAATATAATATTCTTCCATTACCTTGTTTATATATCAAAGAAGCCTGCCTTTTTTTCAAATCATTCCCTAAGTATTCTAAAACCTGCCAAGATACTACAACAAGGCGTTTAAGAAGTAAATATGCAGATCTAATATATCAACATCCCTGTCATAAAATTATGTATAAGAAAAATGTATATAACATGAACACATTATTATATAGCACATTACCTAAGAATTTAAAAGAAAAAGAAAGAGCCTCTTTTAAAAATAATTTAACAAAATGGTTACTGGAAAAAATTTTCTATAGCCTAAAAGAATATATAGAATGGAAAAATTAGTTCAATAATTTATGTGATCCACTTACAGATAGTATTTTTTTTGTATTATGTACCTAAATATTTTCACGTCTGCGAGCAGACTAAACACATGTATATTATAGATATATAACTTAAGACCCTGTCAACTGTGTTTCTTGCAAATAAAGAATTTGTATTTAGTTCAGTACATAAAAACAAAGAAAAACATTCTTTCAAAAACAAAATAGTAATCTAAAATAACACTATATCGGTATAACAATCTTGTTCCTACGGCTATTAAGTAATTTTATTTTAACTACCTTAATTCTTGCCTCCACTGTTCCTTTAGAAAACCAATTTTCGACTGGCCTTTTGTTGTCGATATTTCATTAATGCGAACTATACGACTTGCTACGTCTTTCTTAACGGGTACAACAAAGGAGTGGAATAATTTGCTGGTGTCAATCTCTCCATACGATGACTCCCATAGTATCTACAAGGCAAGAGTGAACAGTTAATTTGTTTATGTTATAATATTGTGAGAGATGTGGACCGCAAAACCATTTTACATGTAAGACAGCGTTCTAGGTCACATCTTTTAGTCAGGCATACCTGTAAACTTAAAAACAAGATTATACAACCAGTGAGTGTTGCCAGTGATGACTTATGGATATGAGATTTCGTCCTTTACTGCTGGCCGTATGAGGAAGCTCAAGGCCGTTTAGCGAGCTATGGAGAGGGCTATGCTCGGGGTTGCACTGCCTGATAGTCTTAAAAATGAGGATATCCGCAGTCCAACCAGAGTAATCGATATAGTCCAAAAGATTAGTAAGCTGAAGTAGCAACGGCCCGGCCGTAATATAGCTTTAAGAACTGATAACTGATGGGAAAGAAAGGTTCTCGAGCGGCAGCCTCGTACTTGCAGGCGAGGTGTAGAGCGCCCTCCACTAGATGTAGTGAAGACCTTGATAGGTAATAGGCTAGTATAATCATCATCATCATCATCATTACAGCCTTTCACAAGTCCACTGCTGAATATAGGCCTCCCCCAAAGAATGCCACAAAGCACGGTCCTGAGCCACCTGCATCCATCGACTTCCTGCATGTCTTACTAGGTCGTCACTCCATCTCGTGGGGGGTCGCCCTACACTTCGCCTACCGGTACGAGGCTGCCACTCGAGAACCTTTCTTCCCCATCGGTTGTCGGTTCTTCGAGCTATATGGCCGGCCCACTGCTACTTCAGCTTACTAATCCATTGGGCTATGTCGGTTACTCTAGTTCTACTGCGGATATCCTCATTCCTAAGGTTATCACGCAGAGAAACTCCGAGCATAGCCCTCTCCATAGCTCGCTGAGCGACCTTGAGCTTCCTCATACGACCAGCTGTGAAGGACCACGTCTTAGTTCCGTAAGTCATCACTGGCAACACGCACTGGTTGTACAATTTCGTTTTAAGGTTTTGAGGTATGTCTGACGAGAAGATGTGTCGTAGCTTCCCGAACGCTGCCCAATCGAGTTGAATCCGTCGAATGACCTCTCGGTCGAAGTTGGACTTACCTAGTCGGACTATTTGTCCCAGGTAAACATACTCGTCAACAACTTCGAGATAAGTGCTCCCAACAACTACCGGCATAGGGGTGACATGGACATTAAACATAACCTTTGTTTTGTCCATGTTCATCTTAAGACCTATCCGTTGGGAGACACTATTGAGGTCATTGAGCATAGTGCTGAGGTCGTCCAGCGATTCTGCCATAATGACTATATCGTCGGAAAATCGAAGGTGAGTGATGTACTCGCCATTGATGTTGATACCGTATCCTTTCCAGTCCAGAAGCTTAAAAACGTCTTCCAATGCAGCGGTGAAGTGTTTCGGGGATATGACGTCACCCTGTCTTACACCTCTCTGCAGTTGGATAGGTTTCGTACTCTGGTTCTGTACTCGGATAGCCATTGTAGCTCTACTGTATAAACACTTCAGCACTTCGATATACCGACAGTCAACTTGGTACCGCTGAAGGGACTGCAGCACCGCCCAAATTTCGACGGAATCAAAGGCTTTCTCATAGTCCACATACGTCAGACATAGTGGCAAATTGTACTCTTCGGACTACTGTACAATTTGCCGAAGGGTATGTATGTGGTCTATGGTGCTAAAGCCCTTTCGGAAACCGGCTTGTTCGGCTAGTATAATATAAAAATAAAAATTAAGATTTGTTTATTTTATGGTCGACAATTCTTAGCGCAACCAAAAAAAAATATTCCCTACGCGAAGCGCAACTGAGCTTGACACTTTAAGTTTTAGAGCCTAATGCAATATTTTAAATTTTTTTATGTCACAGTAAAGAGTTTTTAGTTAGATCAGTCATTTTCATCATTACAGCCCTTCACAAGTCCACTGCTGAACATAGGCCTCCCCCAAGGAATGCCACAAAGCACGGTCCCGAGCCACCTGCATCCATCGACTTCCTGCATGTCTTACCAGGTCGTCACTCCATCTTGTGGGGGGACGCCCTACACTTCGCCTACCGGTAAGAGGCTGCCACTCTAGAACCTTTCTTCCCCATCGGCTGTCGGTTCTTCGAGCTCTATGGCCGGCCCACTGCCACTTCAGCTTACTAATCCGTTGGGCTATGTCGGTTACTCTGGTTCTACTGCGGATATCCTTATTCCTAAGTTTATCACGCAGAGAAACTCCGAGCATAGCCCTCTCCATAGCTCGCTGAGCGACCTTGAGCTTCCTCATACGGCCAGCAGTGAAGGACCACGTCTCAGTTCCGTAAGTCATCACTGGCAACACGCACTGGTTGTACAATTTTGTTTTAAGGTTTTGAGGTATGTCTGACGAGAAGATGTGTCGTAGCTTCCCGAAC
Organism: Parnassius glacialis; assembly: GCA_033319125.1. Taxonomy (NCBI): domain Eukaryota; kingdom Metazoa; phylum Arthropoda; class Insecta; order Lepidoptera; family Papilionidae; genus Parnassius; species Parnassius glacialis. The sequence goes on along the minus strand of JAVANC010000012.1, from coordinate 35,168,400 downwards.
GCTGCCCAGCCGAGTTGAATCCGTCGATTGACCTCTCGGTCGAAGTTGGACTTACCTAGTCGGACTATTTGTCCCAGGTAAACATACTCGTCAACAACTTCGAGCTTAGTGCTCCCAACAAATACCGGCATAGGTGTGACATGGACATTAAACATAATCTTTGTTTTGTCCATGTTCATCTTAAGACCTATCCGTTGGGAGACACTATTGAAGTCATTGAGCATAGTGCTTAGCTCCTCCAGCGATTCTGCCATGAGGACTATATCGTCGGCAAATCGAAGGTGAGTGATGTACTCACCATTGATGTTAATTCCGTATCCTTTCCAGTCCAGAAGCTTGAAAACGTCTTCCAATGCAGCGGTGAAGAGTTTCGGGGATATAACGTCACCCTGTCTTACACCTCTCTGCAATTGGATAGGTTTCGTACTCTGGTTCTGTACTCGGATAGCCATCGTAGCTCTACTGTACAAACACTTCAACACTTCGATATACCGACAGTCAACTTGGCACCGCTGAAGGGACTGCAGCACCGCCCAAATTTCGACGGAATCAAAGGCTTTCTCATAGTCCACATACGCCAGACATAGTGGCAAATTGTACTCTTCGGACTTCTGTACAATTTGCCGTAGGGTATGTATGTGGTCTATGGTGCAAAAGCCCTTTCGGAAACCGGCTTGTTCGGGAGGCTGGAAGTCGTCAAGTCTGCGCGCGAGACGATTCGTAATGACTCTCGAAAACAGCACGTAGACGCGGCTCAGAAGGGAAATCGGTCTGTAGTTCTTCAAGAGAGCGTTGTCACCTTTCTTGAAGAACAAGACCACCGCACTTCTGCTCCACGCCTCCGGTGTAATGCCACCATGGAGGACGGAATTAAAGAGCTTCTGAAGGACTTCAAGTACCGGTCTTCCACCCGCTTTCAGAAGCTCCGCTGTAATTCCATCCTCGCCTGGGGCCTTGCCGTTTTTAAGGTGCTGGAGAGCCATTCTAATCTCGCTCAGACTGACGTCCGGGATATCTTCGGAATAGTGTCGAATAAGACTCGCTCTTGGATCGTTACTCACACTTGCGTGTGGCTCCAACGATGACGTGTACAGCTGCCCATAGAACCTCTCAATCTCACTCAAAATCTCAGGTGCCCCGGAAACGATGCTGCCACATTCGGTCTTCAGCTTTGACAGTTGGCTCTTTCTGGCAGACAGATCTCTGGCAAAGACTTTGGAGCCTTGGTTCCGCTCGATCGCTCTTCAACACGAGCTGTATTGAAGTTGCGTAAGTCTCGCCGCATGCATTTGGAGATCTGTCTGTTCAGTTGCCTGTATGCTGTCAAATCTGTTGAAGAATGTAGCCTCATCTCCCGTCTAACAGCCATGAGATTAAGAGTGTGATCGGAGAGTTTTTGTGTTCTTCTGCGGTGGGTCTTGCAGAACTTAGCTCCGACCGGCATGGACAGTTTCCACGAGCTTGTCATTCATATCGTCCACTTCATTGCAGTCTTCTAGGCACTGAAAACGGTTTTTTGTAACTCGAGCTGAAAGGTTTCGGGACTTTGGATAGAGCACTGAGGGGGACGGAGCGTTGACTTCATCAGACGAGACCTCTCCAACTTAACATTTAGGTTCAGTGTGCCTCTAACCATTCGGTGATCGCTGCCGGTTTTCACCCTCGCGATCACTGAGACATCACTGAACAGTTGTCGTCTGGTCGTCATAATGAAGTCAATCTCATTTTTTTGTCGAACCGTCGGGGCTCGACCAGGTCCACTTCCTGTGGGGCCGCTTCTTGAAGAAAGAGTTCATCATAAAGAGTCCCTCTTTCTCCATGAAGTCGACCAGCTGCTGGCCCCTTGGGTTCTGTTGCCCTATTCCAAATTTCCCTACTTTCAGCTCACCGTTCTCTCTTGTGCCTAGTTTTGCATTGAAGTCTCCCATTAACACCGTATATTGGGTTTTGGAGGAATGCATGGCTCTAGAGATATCCTCATACATTTCCTCCACCTCCTCATCGGGGGTGTGCCGAGGTTGGTGCGTAAACCTGTATGACCTTCAGCGAATACCGTTTGGTGATTCTGAGTATAAGGTACGCAACCCTCGTCGACACACTCCCGATCTTTACAACGTTGTTAACGAGAGACTTGTGGACGATAAATCCGACACCTCCTTGGGACAGATGGTCGCCCTCCCGGTGATAGAGCAAGTTGCCGGGATTCGAGGATTACCGTGTCCCTCCCCCTCTCTTCGGACTTCGGATAATCCTATAATATGCCAGCGCAACTTGTCTATTTCTTCTTCCAGCTTCTTTTTTATTTTAAAATTTTTTAAGTATTTAGTTAGTAATTATTTGTGTATATGCTATATTTTTATGAAAAATTTTTGGAAAAAAGATAGCAGATATTTTGTTGCTGATCAGTAACTGAAGCAAAAACTCATAAAGAGCCAGCAACTAAATTAAAATTAATCGATAAGCTGCACCAAGTAATTAGTTAGTAATTATTTTTGTACAAGCTATATTTAAATGAAAATTAAAAAAAACAATTTAGCAGAATATTTGTTGCTGGTCAGTAACGAAAGCAGCAATTCATAAAGTACCAGCCACAAAATCAATTGATAAGCTGCACCACGATGTTAGTTAGTAAATAATTGTGTACATGCTATATTTTTATGCAAAATTTTAGCAAGAAAGATAGCAGATATTTTGTTGCTGGTCAGCAGTGAAAGCAGCAAGTCATAAAGAGGTCGCCTTCACTGCTGGCCGCATGAGGAAGCTCAAGGTCGCTCAGCGAGTTAGGGGGGAGGGCTATGCTCGGGGTTTCTCTGCGTGATAAACTTAGAAATGAAGATATCCGCGGTAGAACCAGAGTAACCGACATAGCCCAACGGATTAGTAAGCTGAAGTGGCAATGGGCCGGCCATATAGCTCGAACAACCGACAACTGATGGGGAAGAAAGGTTCTCGAGTGCCAGCCCTGTACCGGTAGGCGAAGTGTAGGGCGACCCCCACTAGATGGAGTGACGACCTGGTGAGACTTGCAGGAAGTCGATGGATCCAGGTAGAGGGCCTTCCAGTAGAGGTCCCACTTCATCGTAAAAATGCAATTTGGTACAAAAAAGAACAGTAACTTTAATAATACTAATCGTTGCTGATCTGAAACTTATTTTGTTTTTCTTCTCGAACATAAAGATTTAATTAAAAGATGAAGTTTTTATTTACATATATTTTATTGAAAATCAAACAATCACTTTGTTTTTAAAACACCATTTCTTAATTATTTGTAAAACTTTTTAACGCACATATTTTCTAATAAGTAAAACAGTTATACAATATAGTATATTTACAATAAAGTTCATAAAAAGCATTTAAATTGGGAGCTCCTAAGCAATTTATATCTGTGATAGTATTATTTTTTATCACAAAGATCTTGTCCCATTTTAATTGTTTTACATCCATTTATAAAATATTTTTATCTTTCGAAAATGTCTTGTAATTCTGTGAAACTCAATAATCAACAAAGCCCTCACTCCATCGATACCCTGTGTTGTATTCGAATCCATCAAATTTGTTTTTTTCTCTTCAAGAGATAGTGAAGTGAACGGATAATGAGGTTTAATTAGGAATATTTTGGTGAACTCTAGAGTGGCTTTAGCAAATTCTTTAACTATAAATTCATTTTTGCTATTTTTGAATCCATGAATATCTACGCTTATTGTATTGCTATTCATAACATTTTCTTAACGATATTGCTCAATGGTTTTTTTTTTTTTTTTTATAGTAGAGGGGGCAAACGAGCATGCGGCTCACCTGATGGTAAGTGACTACCGCCGCCCATGAATAACTGCAACACCAGGGAGGGAATTGCAGATGCGTTGCCGGCCTTTTAAAAAGGAGTACGCTCTTTTCTTGAAGGTCCCTAAGTCGTATCGGTCCGGAAAAATCGCTGATGGTAATCGATTCCACAAGGAAGTCGTGCGAGGAAGAAAACATCTTCTAAATCGCACAGTGGTGGACCGCCAATCATCCAGATGGTGTGGATGGTATCGGGAGTTCTGCCGCGATGTGCGTTCGTGAAATTTGGCGGCTGGGATTAATCCGAACAATTCCTCAGAGCACTCCCCATGGTAGATGCGAAACAAAATGCGCCAATGAGTCGAGCCGATCGGAAGAACTCGGTCGTCGACGATTCGAGCCGCTCTGCGCTGGATGCGGTCAAGTGGAAGGAGCTGGCACTGGGGAGCCCCTGCCCAGAGATGGGAACAGTATTCCATGTGAGGCCGAACCTGCGCCTTGTAAAGTTGCAGGCGGTGTGCCGGCATGAAATACTGTCCCGCTCTGCTGAGCACGCCAAGCTTTTTAGAGGCCAATTTGGCCTTCACTTCCAAATGACCACGAAACTGCACGGTCACTCGATATGTCGACGCCGAGGATTCCGATACTGGCTGAGGCAACCAGGGGAATGCCTTGAAACTGAGGAGATACGACAAAGGGGTTCTTTTTAGCGGTAAACGCGCAAACTTGTGTCTTCTGAGGATTAAACTGGACTAGATTTAGTCGCCCCCAGTTCGAGACTTTATCCAGCAAAGACTCGACTTCAGACACAAGTTTGTTCCGGTACTCGGAGACGTTTTCCCGAGAAATATTAGCACGGCCGGTGTATAGAGCATCACCAGTGCTGTCATCCGCATAGCAATGAATGTTATCAGTTAGCAACATATCGTACTCTAATATACAATAGTTTTAAATCAAGCAATGAACAGCTGTCTGATCTGGGTATATCTTGGTCTGTTTTGTGTTAAGCTCTCACATCGATCGAACTTTTTAAAGTTTCAATAGGGCTACATCTGTGAATTCTTTTAAACACATCAACGGCTGTGACCGGCGTCCGTGATACGACTGTTGAAATTCCACGTACTTTTTGTATAATAAAGAAAATTTATCGTCTGTAAAGTCTAAAATAGTACATTCAGTATGTCTTTAAGGGTAATATGTTGATTTTGAAAAAGACTCTTACATCACGAACGTGACAATAGTCAAACTTTGCCATTGATAATGCCGCGTTATGTTTGCGGTTGTTTTGTTAGTCATGACGATGATGTTGTCATTGTGGATTTTGTATTTGCGATGAGGTTTTTATAGACCAAGTATGTTTACGTGTTTTTGGTAGCAAGGGATACTCATATAAGTCCCAGGAAGGAAACGCTAATGGAATAGCTCTATCTTTCACTTGATGTTTAAATAGGTTGAGTCTTTCACAATCTGATAATTTGATGTGTGGAACTCGCCAAATAATTTTATTTACAATAATATCATCTACAACTTCACCTCTATATAACTTAATCGCATTACGATTCGTATTGCTTCGTTATAATAATAATAACATATTTATGTATTTTTTATGTATTTATTTTATTTTATTGATAATTATGTACGTTTACCATGTTTATTTACAATTATATATTTATATTGCCCAACCAGATGAGAAAACTTTATATGTAGATAACCCCAATAATAATAATGATACTAACTCGTGTTTACAATAAATTATCCTTTTTTCATAATCTTCTTTTAACAGTGGTAGAGCTAAGCGGTGGCTTTTGCTGTCGCTCGGATGGGCCAGCTCGAACCGGGGTGGTACCACGACCTCACAGAATACCAGCGTGAAGTAGAGGTTTACCTCTGCGTTGCGCTTGGTGAGTGCAGGTGGCCGGAGGCCCGATTCCCCCCCCCCCCCCATCAACATGGTAGTGGAATTAAATAAAAGACTACCCCAGGAGGGTACCAGCACCCCTGGAGAATCCCTCGCTGAGCATCCACGACCAAACTACTCCACTCCTGGGCGTGGGGTGCTCAGGCTGCCCCGCGTATTCTGGGTGGGGGCGAAATTCCGCTCAAGACGAAACCTGCTCGGGGCAAGCGGAGCAAGAAGACAAAGGCAACCCCTGCCACGCTTACCGTGGATTTCTGCAATATCAGGGGACTTCATTCAAACCTTAACGCCGTCCACTACCATCTGGAGATAGCTAAGCCGGCCTTGCTCTTTCTTACCGAGACACAGGTGTCCTCTCCGGCTGATACTTCGTATCTCTCCTACCGGGGGGTACAAATTAGAACACTCGTTTGTGCCCCGGGCTGGAGTTTTGCGTGTATGTCAGAGAGGACATCTGTTTTCGACGCCTCGGCAGCCTTGAAGGTACGGACCTGTCCATCCTATGGCTGCGCGTAGACAGCGACGACCATCCCCCGCATCTACGGGTGCCTCTATAGGTCCCATAGCGGTAATGCTGACACAGACCGACTCATAGACCACGTCCAAATGGCTGCAGACTCCGTGCTACAACAGGTCCCATCCGCAGAGATCGTGATACTCGGTGATTTCAACGCCCACCACGCTGAATGGCTTGGTTCTCGTTTAACCGATCATGCGGGTAGATCTGTCTATGACTTTGCTTTGGCATATGGTCTAACACAACTGGTTACTTCGCCTACGCGGATCCCAGATGTGGAAGACCATGTACCTTCCCTGTTGGACCTTCTGCTGACCTCTCATCCGGACGGATATCAGGTCTCCGTCGATGCCCCTCTGGGCTCTTCGGACCATTGTCTGATCCGGAGTATGGTGCCACTCACGCTCCAATCGCAGTTGCGATCTACAGCTTGCCGCCGTGTTTGACACTATAGGTCAGCTGATTGGGACGGGATGCGGTCTTTTTTTGCATCCTACCCTTGGGGGCGGGTTTGCTTCTCGCCGGAAGATCCCAGCGTTGTTGCCGATTCTGTTGCTGATGTGGTACTTCAGGGTATGGAAACTTTTTATTCCATCTTCTGTGGTGCCCATCGGAGGCAGATCCCAGCCATGGTTTGGTCGCTCCTGTAAAATAGCATCACGCTATAAGCAGCAGTGCTACCAGGCCTGGGCTGACGCATCAACGTCTCGGATGTAAACACCAGCGCATTAAAAAAGAAGTATGATTCCGCCTCCAGGTCCTTCAAAAGCGTCATTGCCAAGGCAAGGTCTGAGCACATCGGCAGAATTGGCGAGAAGCTAGTTCGCCTTCCTTCGGGAACCCGTGCATTCTGGTCTCTCGCCAAGGCTGTCCAAGGGAACTTCTGTCAGCCATCTCTTCCATCTCTGCACAGAGAGGACGACTCACTGGCCCATGCCGCAAAGGAGAAAGCCGATCTGTTGAGCTCTCTTTTTGCGTCCAACTCGACTCTAGATGACGGGGGGGGAACACACCGCCGACCATCCCGCGATGTGAGTGCTCCATGCCGGATGTGCGATTTACACAGCGCTCGGTCCGCAAAGCACTCTTCTCCCTGGACGTCAATAAGTCGAGTGGGCCCGATGGAGTCCCTCCCATTGTGCTGAAGACGTGTGCTCCGGAGTTGGCACCGGTTTTTAACGCGTCTTTTCCGGTACTCCTACTCCCAAGGCGTAGTCCCGAACTCATGGAAGGACAGCTTTGGTGCACCCGATCCCTAAAAAAGGCGACCCGCTCAGACCCGTCCAACTACAGGCCTATCGCCATCACCTCCTTGTTCTCCAAAATAATGGAAGCCATTATAAACTGCCAGCTCATGAGGTACCTTGAGGATCACCAGCTGATTAGTGACCGCCTGTACGGTTTTCGTCGGGGTCGATCAGCTGGTGATCTTCTGATCTACCTAACTCATAGATGGGCGGAGGCAGTAGAGTCCAAGGGGGAGGCATTAGCCGTTAGTTTGGACCGTAGCGAAGGCATTTGATCGGGTCTGGCACAAAGCGCTTCTTTCGAAGCTTCCTTCCTATGGGCTTCCCGAGAAACTGTGCAAATGGATCACCAGTTTCCTTGCTGATCGGAGCATCAAGGTCGTAGTAGACGGTGAATGCTCTGATTTCAAGCCTATCAACGCTGGTGTTCCACAAGGCTGCGTGCTATCACCAACGCTGTTTCTCCTGCATATCAATGATATGTTGCTAACTGACAGCATTCATTGCTATGCGGACGACAGCACTGGTGATGCCTTATATACCGGCCGTGCCAATATTTCTCGGGAAATACGTCGCCGAGTACCGGGACAAACTTGTGTCTGAAGTCGAGTCTTTGCTTAACAAAGTCTCGGATTGGGGGCGGACTAAATCTAGTCCAGTTCAATCCCCAGAAGACACAAGTTTGCGCCGTTTACCGCTAAAAAGAACCCCTTTGTCGTATCTCCTCAGTTTCAAGGCACTCCCCTTACTGCCTCAGCCAGTATCGGAATCCTTGGCGTCGACATATCGAATAGTGTGCAGTTTCGTGGTCACTTGGAAGGGAAGGCCAAATTGGCCTCTTAAAAGCTTGGCGTGCTCAGCAGAGCGAGACAGTATTTCATGCCGGCACATCGCTTGCAACTTTACAAAGCGCAAGTTCGGCCCCACATGGAATACTGTTCTCATCTCTGGGCCGGGGCACCCCAGTGCCAGCTCCTTCCACTTGACCGCATCCAGCGCAGAGCGGTTCGAATCGTCGACGACCGAGTTATTTCTGATCGGCTCGATACACTGGCACTGCGTAGAGATGTTGCATCTCTTTGCGTATTTTATCGCATTTATCACGGGGAGTGCTCTGAGAAATTGTTCGGACTAATTCCAGCCGCTCAATTTCACCATCGCACATCGCGACAAAACTCGCGTTACCATCCATACCATCTGGATGATTGGCGGTCCACGACTGTGCGATTTAGAAGAAGTTTTCTCCCTCGCACGACTTCCTTGTGGAATCAATTACCACCAGCGAATTTTCCGGACCGATACGACTTAGGAACCTTCAAGAAAAGAGCTTACACCTTTCTAAAAGGTCGGCAACGCATCTGCAATTCCCCTGGTGTTGCGGTTGTTCATGGGCGGCGGTAGTCACTTACCATCAGGTGAGCCGCATGCTCGTTTGCCCCCTATTCTATAAAAAAAAAAATCCTACTATCTTGTTCAATTTTATAGATGCGAAAAACAATCCCCCACTAGTATTGCTTGTTTCAGCAGTTGACCTGAAACTCGTACACATTTGGATTTATTTTATTTAAAGATAGATACGTATCGTAAGATCGTAAGATTAAGATTATCGTAGGTTAAGATTTTATTCTAATGGTTATACCCGCATTCTTAATTTTAAATATTTCTACTCCATAAAGTTTATATCGTATGTTTTGAAATAGAAATAGTGCTGGATTATGTACAAAACGTAAGTTTGATAACTTTTCGTTCGTGGTGCAGTTATAAACGTTCACTTTTTCCGCGATATATAAACTACTGAATGAATAGCATAGTAGCATGTACAGGTCTTACTGATTAATAGGAATACGTATTTCGTAATTTTTGTTTAAATTAGTTACACTTGAATTGTATGAATGATACTCGAAACTTTCAATGCTGTTGTCATATGATTTTTGTTGCGATATCTTTAAAATATTAATTTGATCAAACCAACTAACTTAAACAATTCTTTGTTAGTCTTTTTAAGCTTATTTTCAGCTTAAAAGGTGTGCTTTTATGAGATGTTCTGTTAGAACTGACTTAGATACAAGACGTAGGTGGGCTTTTCTGAAATTTATCATTTTTTTTAGAAATGTAAATACAGTTGTAATTTTTCACTTCGTAAATTTATCTCTTTATTCTTAGCATCCAAATGTTTTATATTGATAGCACTTATAGAATTTTGTTTTACAGGAAAATAAATATTGTTTTTAGATATTTCAATTATTCAATAATCAGGTGGTATATTAGATACGAATTCATAAATTATATGGCTTGCTTTCCCGTTGACAAATGAACCACTAACTACATCGCAATCAATCCGCAAGATGGTTGTCGATAGAATGCTGATAGATTACTTTGATTCAGTCCTTATAGTTGCTTTTATTGTTTCCATAACAAATCCTAAAACGTTACCTAGTGATTTGCTTCTATTAAAGTGAACATCTTTATCATCATCATCATCATCATTACAGCCCTTCACAAGTCCACTGCTGAACATAGGCCTCCCTCAAAGAATGCCACAAAGCACGGTCCTGAGCCACCTGCATCCATCGACTTCCT